>JAPSGF010000021.1:2836851-3060021 GCA_035772895.1 Perdix hodgsoniae | reverse complement strand
AGTTAGCTTTCCAGTTGGCCTTGCTCTGGAGTGATCTTGTACAGCAATTCCTGCCTCTATATCAAGGATGTCCTCTGGCTTCTCAGCAGAACTTTGCACAGAGACGACTTGTGTGAATATGCTTACAGTCGCTGCTCAGAGGGCTGTAGGATGAACAGGACAGTGCATCTGCATGGCAACCATATCCAGGTTTCACGAAGATGGTTTAGTTCTTCCAGTGGTCATCAGCCTGCAAACAGAACCCACAGTGCCTACAAAGTGTTTTAGCTCCTGCTTCTTGAGTAAGTGAGATACAAAAACGTGCTTGTTTACCACAGGTAGGGCTCTGTTGTGGTGGGGTTGATCACAAGGTTTGTCTGCCGTATTTTTTCTGGGTTCCATCCAAAAAAAAAAAAAAAAAAGGGAATGCAAATCAGATTTAAAATGCTGTGTCCTTTTATCTTGCTATCCTTTCTGTGTCAAGCTAAGCTCAGCATGAAAGAAATAACTTTGAATTTTTATATAACTCAAGTGTGTGCACTGCTCCAAAATAAAACCTAGGGCAGTAACAGGACACCTCCAGTTTACTGAAGCATACATTACTGTTCTGACCTACTAGTTAACTTGAGGTGAAAAAAAAAAACAACAACCTCTTTTGGAACAGCACATGGAAGGCTTAAGTGCTTTTCGGAACCTGGTTTTGAGGAGCTACTCTACAATGTGATAATGTCCATGCTTTCTCCAAGCTCTTCTGTTCCTGTATATTCGCCAGGAGATTAAAAGGGTGTTGAGTGGTGCTGAGCCTCTAGAGGGGCCATTAACATCACGTGCAGTACTGGAGTTATTTGCACTGGCTCAAACCATCCTTGCCTGCTGATGAGCACATGAGGGTCAGAGGAGGTTGCTGTGATCACAGAAATACATCCCTTGAGATGCATCTTTCCTCTCCTTTCTGCCAGGACACCTTGGGGCTGTCAGGTGAACCCAAAGCCATTCTTCTGAAGCTCTCAGCAACTTCCCCTGCCAGTTATGCTGCCCACCATCTCAATCAATTTGGAACTGCAGGAGCAATGCAAGGACTGCATTTTTGGAGCGATCCTAGCAGAGTCCTTGGCAATACACACCAAGTGTGAATTTTACCAGTCCCAAGACCAGCACTCATTATCCATAAACACAGACCACTTTAACATCCTTTCACGTGCTCTGACAACTCCTGTTTGAAAGCACACTCCAATTTACATGACCCCAGAGGCTTAGTTGTTCCACACAGGTTAATACCCATGGGCAATATGAATCCAATGACTTGTGCATTAGAAGAGTGTGAAAATGAGGAGCTTCTCCTGCCCTAATTCTGCCCTGGCCTGTTCCTCCACTGTTAAGATAGATCAGCAGGCAAGAATACCTCCTAGGCTTGGAGCTAGTGTCTGTATGCAAAACAGTGAGATCCACCCCCACCTCAGCAAAGTCTCCCCTATGTACCTTCCTGCACAAAGCTCACAGCAGCAAGGCTGATGCTGGAATATTCACCAGCACTGCCACCCTTGGGAGGAAATGACACTTGCCTACTGAGAACCTCAGATAGCGAAAACCATGAATAACCTTCACCAGATACAAAGGTAGGTGAAAAATTCAACATGCAGTAAGAGCAGAGCTCAAAGGAGACCTGCCAGAGCAAAGCAAGAGCTGCTGCCAGAACACCCCATAAGGATCCCTTAGCCTGGGCTCAGCACATCTCAAATCCAGAAGGGTGAGCTTCACCCGGTGGCAATGGGTCCCCAACCTCCCCAGCCCTCAAGGAATTAAAAAACATTTAACAGCCCTCAACCTTCACAAGCCTTCTTCCCAAGCCTTTTCTGCTAAGCACTGACAGCACTCATGCCAGCACCAAGTCTGGCACCTCATTCAAAGGCACAGGTTGGACTGCAGCATGGGGCTGATAAAAGCTACTCAGCAACTACTTTTTCCCCTGATACTTCACCTTGACATAGTGTTTTATCTACCAAAGACTTCCAAAACCTCTTAGTCTCTCCCTGGTATGTTATCTCCTTCCATAACCTGACCTTTCTGCCTGAGTGAGGCACATGCAAAAAAAAAAGTCAGCTTTCCCCCCCTCTTTTTAAGCAGAGAGTCTGACAGGAGATCAAAGCACATGGAAATTTAGCCCATGGAATAACAAAAGTCAATGAGAACAATGTGATGCTGACGGGGAGCTGTGCTGTGCCCCAGCAGGGAGGGTAGCCCAGGGAGCCCTGAGCTATTCACTGTAGTTGAAGAGATGGAGAGAAGGGGGAGAGGGAGTTTGCTCTAAGAAAGTTTTCATTTCTAAAGAGGGCTCATGTTTTAAATCACAAAACCAACAGCGTGAATATGTACAGGGACAAAGTCAGCAGTCCCATACCCAAACAAGTTTCCTACTAGCTTGGATAGGTTCTTTACCTTCCTGAAGGCAGCAAGCCCTTGCTACCACATCACCCAGCAGGAACACGTTCAGAGCTGTATCACCTTCCTGTGCATCAGCTCCTCTCTTTGAGATGCCTTCAGACATGGCTTGTGTGAGTGGAAAATCTTCTTTTGGAAGGAGCGAAGGGAAAGCTAGAGGAAAACAGAGGGTTGAATTAAGAGATGGTCAATCTGAAATGATGGTGTCCTTGCTCTGCTTCTCCCAGCAGTTTGCCTAGAGGGATCCTTGGTTTCTTCCAGACTGGGAACAACTGACCACCACCCAAAAAAGAAGCTCCATAACCACTAAACCCCTTCCACCATGAAATGGGAAAGAGAATCAAATTGCAGGACAGAGTCAAAAATAGCTTCCCAGTTAGCAAAGATGCCAACCCAGTCCCCACCTCCAGCAAATGGTGTGCTCTCAGCCATGCACACTTAACTCCATTTGAATTTCTCATCTTACAGGGAAAGGGAGGAAATGACAGCCCTGCAGCCACCCAGCCAAGCGCAGGGATTAAGAAGCTACCTCCAATATGGCACACAGAGGGGAAGCAAAGCTTTCCTTGGCCCAACATAGAAACTGCGGTTTCCACAGTGCCAGGGAGACCCTTCCACCATCACATCAAGAGCAGAACACAGGAGCTGGAAAGCTGCAGTGACAGCCCCTAGCCAACAGATGATAATTAGATCAAGTTCTCATCAGCACACATTGCTCAGTCACAGAAACAGCTGAGGCTTTCAGAAGGCCAAGGTCACCCTGGCAGCCACTCCTCTCAGCCAAAGCAAGTGTCAGCACAGAGGTGGATTGAAATATCCTTGCGGGGCCAAAGGACAACTTCTTCATCTGCTGCAAGGAGGAAGCCAACCCCACCTCTGATAGAAGTTGGAAGCAGAAACACCCAAACAAAAACCTCAAGCTTAGGACTGATGTGGTGACTTGGACAAATTTTAGGCAATCTCCTGCTGCTCCGTTGCAGGAGAACACACAGTGCTTGAGCTCAGAGGCCCCACCGCTGCTCTCACAGCCATGAATAGAGTTTGAGTTCAGCAGATGGAACAACCAACCCAGAGCTGAGCCAGCCCAGCTCCTGCCAACTCTTTGCTGAGGTTTGAAAACATCAGGTTGATGTTTTTTCGCCGTGTTTTATTTCAGCATTTTTGCACATCTCGGCATTTTGTTGGCTTTGGCACACGCCTGGAGCCATGACACCACAAGAGAAGTTGATCTCTTTATGCCTCTGCTCCGGCGAAACCAAGGAGTAGCAGAAACCTGATACAAGTTGTCCCTAATTTCATGAATTTTCCAAGTCTCAATCCAGGCAAAAAGCTTCTAATGAGTTTGGATAAACTCTGGATAATCCTCTGAACTTTCAAGTGTTTCAGGAAAAGAGTCAAATACAGTGCCTAGAACTTCAAAAGGTGTTTCAGAGTTGTGTGCTCCAGGAACAGGACAAGGATTACAGATGTGACACCTCTGCAGCCCCATAACTGCAGCCCAGCATTATTTATTAAGATTAAACAGCAAGCAAAAAAAAGAAAACATGCAACCAACCACACACAGCTACTAAACTGATGGGAAAGAAGAGTGACCTCAATTCTCTCAGCATGTACCAGCCTAAACCTGCAGGGGAGTTCACCAACACACAGCAGGAAAATCAGAGCAGATTTATCTAGCAGGTTTAAAGAAAGTAAAGAGTGAGTGACAGCTCCTTTCTTAAAAGGAAAATAAAGAAACATTAACTCCTCTTGTCAAAATGCTGTAAAACTGGCTTTTGACTCAGCACACCATAATACTGCTTGTAAATTGGGTAATTGGTTTGTGTGAGGTCATGAAATTGAACATGCCTACTCTTGCCCATCCCCTGCAGCACAGTCAGATGCAGGAGAACACAACACACAGGGCAGAACAGGTACAAAGATACGTGTTTCATTCAGCTCATTAATCAGGCCTAAAATACACTTGGCCATTCACATCCTTACGTTTATTCATATCTGATATGTTGAAAGCCCTACTCATTGAGAGAAGTCTATTGCTCCATCTTGTTTATCCAAAACCAGAGCACTCAGTGTGAGCAGCTTCCTCCCACTCTGCAGCATCCTTCCCTGGTCAGAAACATTCAGCAGAGCTAACCATCATCAGAATGGAGCATTTAGCAAAGAGTAATGCTGTGCTGGAAAAGAGAGACAGGCAGATGTTGGAAAGGTGCTAAAGGAGTGCACACAATGTGGTTCAAACACTTGGACACCAGGAGAACTGCTGGAATCCCTCCTGTTTATGTTTCCAGACATCTTCATCAAGAAAAGAATAATTAAACACTACAACTAGAAGATAGAATGATTTGTTTCTAAAGCATCTTCGCAGCCTGAGGCTTTGGGAAGCACATGGAGACATGAACCAGACTCCAAGGCTGAGGAAGAGAGCACAACATGCAACCACAACTAAGTGCAGGGGCACTGGAAGAAGCAGCAAGCACAGGCCAGCACTGGAAGGTGCCATAGCTCTTTAATCTCTGGGAAGCTGGCTTATGAATCCAGGAAGAGATTGAGGTGGTGCCAAAAATAAGAAAATATGATCACATCTCAATACAAAGTGTCCTGCTTGAAAAGCAGAGTCCGGCACAGAGAGGGAATCCCAGAAAACATGACTGCTGACAAGAAGGCAAAAATGAAAGAGCTAAACCAAGATGAAAGAAATTGCCCACTGTCATGGGGCAGGTTTGGGGCAGAGACAAGAAGGGTCTTCCAAACCTCTGTCCAGATAACATCTCACTTGGAATCATAGAATGATTAAGGTTGGAAAAGACCTCTAAGATCATCTATTCCAACCATCCACCTACTACCAATATTGCCCACTAATCCATGTCCCGAAGTACTACATCTCCGTGGTTCTTGAGCACCTCCAGGGATGACAACTCCTCCAAAAGGAAATCACAACTCCCTGGATCCCCTGTTCTTTGAGATGGAGAAAACTAAGAGGAAACAAAAAAAAACAGTGCTCAAACATAACAGAGCTCAAGGACTTATTCCAGAAAGGACAAACAGTAGATGAAAAGGCTGTCACAAGGAAGATTGAGGATGGATCCTAATAAAAGTATTTCCACCGCAAGCATGGTGTGGCCTGGAGGTCTGAGTCAATGACATGGGATGTTTGGGTGCCAGGAGGAGCGAAATGGTCTCTAGAAATCTCTTCCAGTCTTGCTTGTCTTAAATAAATTCCCTGTGAAAATCAAAGTGGAAAAGCGACAGCAGTCTGTCCATGTCTGAAAAGCATAGGGAAGCAAAGGCATCCTGCCCTGCCATGGAGGAGGTCAGGGACCAGATCCTCCAAGCCAGGGACCATGGGAATTCAGCTTCACATTCAGTCTTACTTCACAGTCCGTTTATTTTACATGTTTATTTAACATCTGCATGAATCAAGGCAATATTATTTCACAAAAACAGAAAACTTGGCTTTGCTTATTCAAACATTTGGACAAGGAAGGAAGAAAGCCCAGCACAGGATTTGGCTGGTTAAAGAATAGGAATATGCAGTTATTACCCTGTTGTCAGTGATTCAAAAATCAGCCTGATTGGAGGAACTGGATGTGATTGCCATCTGGCAGTTGTTTGGAGAACCTCCCTAGAAGAAGTCACAGCCCCAGCTCAGATCCAAGCAGATAAGAGGACGGGGAGCAAGGCAATGCCTTGACATTTCCTGCAGAACAAGGGAACCGAGTTGGGGAACATGCAGACCTGGTAGAGACGTGAATGTCACAGCACAATGCTGCTTCTGCAGCTCCTGTGGCACCCACATGGGACAAAAAAGAAGAGTCAGACCTTCACTGAACCCATCCCAACACACCAGATTTTTACCTGCCTGGCAACTCCCAAAATGTTCAAGTGCCCAGAATGACAAACACCCAGAACGAGGGCTGGTCAGGGAAACGCTGCTCAGTGCTGGGTGGTACCACTAACAGCACAAGGTCATACACCAGAGCTGCCATGTTCTTTAAAGCCAACTGGGGTTGTTAGTTTATGCTCCTCCCTCCAAGTAACATTTAAACACTGGGGCAGCTGCAGCAGAAGCTTTACTTTCCCAGATGTTTCCAAGACAGCTACCATCTCTTATCTCTAAATCAAGGTTGGATGGGTTTTTGGAAGAGATGCTTTTGTCAAAGGCAAGTTATTGGGTTCAATAAGGGATGGAATTCTCTGGCCTGTGCCATACAGAAGGTCACAGCTCAGATGATTTAAAGTCATTTTTGGTCCTGATATCTATGGTAAAAGCTATGAAGCCTCCTATATTAGAAATGAAAGGAATAAACAGCAGCAAATAATGGAACTGTCATATGCAGACAGGCTTTGCCTGCAGTATAGCCGTGAGCAAAATGAAGGCTCTTTGGCTCTGCTCATTAATCACAAGGATTGTGATTTGTTACCAAGGACTTTTATCCTGCTTTCCAAACGAAACAAGGTTTATGGAGTCATGCTGTATGCACGTGCATGTTTCATCATATCCAGCATTTGAGCCTGTTATCCACTTTTGACAGGGAGCAGAGATCAGAGATATTAACTTACATCAAGCTTGGCAAAAAGAACAACAGTGGGTAGAAGGGAAAGAGTTCAATTAACGTTCCCAGTGAAAGAAAAGCAGAAGCATTAAAAATAATAATAATAAAAAAAATCCTTCACACACTAGAAAACCCCTTGGGGCAGGGGTAAGAGGTTAGTGATGCCCCCACGAAGGGGAAGTAAGAAGCTTTGCTCATGACTGTCATGCACCGAAGAACCTACCCAGGCAACACTTCTTGCTCATCCGGATTTTCTAGTGCCTAAGGAGGAAAATGCTCGTGGTGCAGTTTTAATACAATTAATAAAACTTCAACAAGCCACCAGACACCACTCAATGGTAAGCTGAGCTTGAGCAGTTTCAGTACTCACAGAATGACTTTTATTTATGGTTAATAAGCCCCAGCATGGATGGCAGAGCTTCAGAGCATCTAAGAAACCTCTCCATCACACTGCACACAGCACGGGTACCCCAGGGAGTACAGGTGAGCTCGGGCCAGAACCACTGCAGCCTGCCACATACATACCCCTAATGTGCAACAGAGCTGTCTGCAGGGCTTGCATAGGCTCTGCCGAAACAGAACCTGATTTAACAGTTTATCCTGTCCATATTCTGCTGCAAAAGGGAATTACAATTTTACTCTCCTTGCTTCTATGCAAAAGTCAAGGTAAAATTTCTGCTGTGACCTCCCCCCCCATGCTGGCAGGCACTGCTCTCAATGTTGTGGGGCAGAACCCATTCCCAGTGCAGATCTTACATATATCCCTATATTCAACGCTGGTGACATCAGCGTAGCTTGGGAGCAGGCTTTGCTTGTTAGCAGCGGCTGCAGAAGCTCAAGAATGCAGAATGTTGATTTATAGAGGTCCCATAAAAATGACCTAAGTTTCCCCTTCTGCCCCATCCCTATATATCTTAGCACTAAATTGATCCGCTTAGATCAATAGATGTCAGAGCATGAACATTCACTCCAGGGCTTCGCAGGACAAGAACACTTCAAAAACTGAAACAAATAGCTCTTCAAAATTAAAAAGAAATTTTAAAAATATATATTACATTCATGGCTGTCCTGCACCCCATGACTTCTCAACCCCGCAGTGGAAGTTAAATTTAATTTCCAGAGATAGAATTGTTCTGCATCCAACATAAACTTAACATCTGAGCACCTTTGAATTCCCAGTCATTTTGAGAGTTTTTCCAAGAAGTGCTTTAACGAATCTGGCTGTGACTGCAGTCCTCATCATTTCTGCAGGTTTGCTCCATCAACACACAACACTTTGCTTTCACTTGGGCAAAATCCAGTTTCCTTCTCACCAAATCACCTGGACCAGCCTTTGGAAACCCAGTCTGGCCAGCTGCTATGGAAAACCTGGCTACTCCTGAAACACTAATGAATGAGTAAAACTGTGAATGGGACAGTCAGCAGTAAGAATTTCCATGGAAAGTCTCAAGTTTCAACAACCAGGTGCCAGAATCACCCTTCAGTCCTCCTCCAGGCTGGAGATCAGACAGCATCGCAGTCCCTCCATCCATCTTTATCCCCAGATTCTGCTCTTGCCTAACTCAATCCAGGTAGAAGTTTCCCATTCTCTCTCTCTCACTTGGGCTCTCCAGTCCTGCATGTGTACGGGTTGGTAGCAGAATCATGCCAAGGACATCACTCAGATGCCAAGGGTGAGAACCCAGTCATTTCCTGTGCTTGAGCCCCTGCACGTGCTGAACCATGCCCTGGGCCTGACAGGTGCTGCCTGCTGAACTCAGCACATTTTTACTCCAATTTTTTCCTTCAAAATGTCTTCAAAATGTCTTTAAAATCCAGTTGACAAGACTGAATTATTGATTTCACGTCAGATGGAAATTTATGGCTTGTTTTGAGAGCTGCAGAGAGTTTAAATGTTCTCTCTGTGCACTTACAAAATGAAAACTTTTGGAAAAATAATGGAAGATAGCTTTTTGCACTGGTTCTAGCCTTGCTGAGATACAACCCTTGCAGATCATCCACACCTTACAGCTCAAGCACAGAAGAGCAGCTTGCTCTCTGAAGAAACTCTCTGCAGAACCCAGGCCCAACCACCACCATAAGTTGGGGGATGGTTGGGTCAGCCTATGGTTGTGCTTGAGTCAACCACTCTGCAGAGCTCAAAATCCCACCCACTAACCTGAACCCAACAAACGCCTGTCTCCTCTAAGCAGAGTGGCTTCCAGCAGTTCAAGCTCCAAACTACACAAGTCCTGCCTGGCAACCTGCGGTGGCAGTCCAGGAACCAGGACTTAGGTTCAAGTCAGAAAATGGCAAGAAGGTTTTCAGCCAAGAACAACAGGACTGGGAACTGAGTGTCACACACTGAGCAAACAAGGGCTCGTTTATCACAGCACCGGTTCCAGTTCCCTTTCAAGATAGTGCTGGCGTCAGCCTTCAGCAGGGCAGGGAGGGCATGAGGGGAAAGTTCTGCCAGAATGGCCTTTGAGGGTGAATTAGACAACACCAAAACAAGAACAGAGGGCAAATGCTTAGGCTCACCAACTGTTGTCATTGACTCACCACACAGCTTGCTACCAGTGCACTAAACTAAGGATCCAGGTGCAAGTCGGCAATGAGAACTAGTGCAAAAATAGAAATATGAATCTGTATGCTGCCCTGCCTGACTGAGCCAGGTGCTGACACACCTATCCCTAAAAAGCATAGCTCAATAAAGTCATTTCAGCTTGCAGTAAAATCACAGAATCTCGGGTTAGAAAGCTTGGGTTGGAAGGGACCTCAGCTTTGCCAGCTCTGTCATTCCCATAAGGATCAGGAAATATGGGTATTATCTAAACTACATCTCCAAGCCTCACTGCCCATCCAGTATCACTTCCACAAGATCACAAGGTGGTGACCAGGTGATGTAGGCAACCTGCCCAAGTCAGTGCCCTGCAGACCTCATCCCCATCACTGTGGGCACAGCAGGGACACATCCTTTACTGCAGGCTTTGTGCAGAATGTGATAGAAGGAATCAGTCCTTTATTTAGTCACACTATTTGGGTGTGTGTGGGTGTTGTTTTGCTAATTTAACAGCTCCTTTATTATTTCACCAAGGCACCCTTCTCTTTTTAAATCAAGCATGTGCTCCCCTTCATGGCCGTGGTGTGGGGAGGGAGGACACTGGTTTGTGTCCATGGTATCAGCTTTCAGCACAGCACACAGAAACCAAACAGCCCCAACAAGCCATCTAAACTGGGATGGTATTTGGATGGGCAAAGATGCACCTCACACTGGAGTCAGTCCTTGCAAGAACAATTAGGATGTCCCTATGCTGAGAGTAGATGTGGCCTAAGGAAGCTTTGGGAGGAGCAGCAACTCAACAGGACTCAATCCAAGGCACCCAGCAAGCAAACCCTACAGCCACCTGGAGCAGCTCCTGTATCCCCATCCACACTGCAGCCATGGCACCCAAAAGGGAGTCAGAGTTTGCTGCATGTTTGTTCCTTGTTGTCTTTTCTCAGGCGGGAATCTTCACATTTAATGAACACTCCCTCGTTTTGATTAGGCTCCAGTTCCACCACAGTTATTTCCTTATACATACTTGCCTTTTATTTGCCCATTAAGAGCTGTTCATCAGATTTAGGATGCTCTACAAAGCTCCTCCTCAGGCTTTGAGCATCCCCATTGACTCAGGACAGGATCCCAGGTTGGGGAAACCACCATCAGACCCCCATCCCTCACCCAGCTTTGATTTACCCCTGACACCAGAAGTCTCAGGCTGCTCAGCTCCACCTCCAAAAGCTGTTGTCATGGGCACAGACGATGGTCACCAGGGTTCCCATGGAGTTCCCATGGCACCAGGCAAGACATGCATCGTGTGACAGCGGGGAGTTATTTGCAGCCCTTCTAAGCACCTTGCAAGTTAAACACATTCTTTCTTCCTGCTGCTCCCAGCAAGCTTGAGGGCTCCTGACCCATCAGGACAGCACACACTATGAACAAAAAGGTCAATAATTGTCACAGCTGACCTCCTGGAGACCAAAACAGAATTCACCATGGGTGTTCAAGCATGGCCTAGGGCAGAATCTGGCTCCAACAAACTGCCCATCAACCAGTTTGCATTTTGCAATTTTTGGCACGAAGCCCTTGCTGCAGGCTGAGGAACATGCCCCTGGGACTGGAGTGCAGCAAGCTGCTCAGAAGGTTGCTGTGTCCCCAGGGAGCAGCTAACGTGGGGCACTCCATAAAGGAACAGGGTGGTGCAAGGAGAGCTGTTCTCGATAAATACAAAGGACATGGAGATGGATCCCTAGGCAGGGAGAGGCATGACGAATCACAGAAAGGCTTGGGTTGGAAGGGACCTCAAGGATCACCTAGTTCCAATGCTCCTGCCGTGGGCAGAGCTGTCAGTCACCAGATCAAGCCTCCTAAGGTCCCATTGAACCTGGCCCTGGGCACCTCCAGGGATGCTGACATATGGGACAGCCTCAAGTCACTCCCTCCCTTGCAGGCTGGGAGAGAATAGGATCTTTGCCCAATGTGAGGGGGTTCAACAGATGGAGGAGCCCTATCAGCCCTTCTCACAGGGCATGGGAAGGCTGCTGACCTCCCAGCACAGTGCTCTGTGGACCAGTGGTCACTCAGGCAGAGACAAAGCTCCATCAGCTGCCAGCATGCAAGCACTGTGTCATTAAAGTCTGCTCTGATGTCCCATCTCAGTGGTGATGTCAGTCAGAAGATATTTGAGGAGGGAGGGAGGCAAAGAGAAGAAAAGCCCAGCATAAGCTTTGGGTGTGACCAAATGCAGTCTAAGTTTTGCCTACAAATTAAGGCATCTCCCTCCTTCCTCAGCCATGGCCCCATATCACCCCTCAGATCTCCCTGTGAGCAGGGAAAGTCACAGCACACACCAGCTGGCCAAGGGCAGCAAGAATCAGTCTCCATTATACACAAAAAGTATTAGGACTACCTAATGTCCCTCTCCTCTTATCAGTAGGCACAAATGTCACTTTTTGGAGAGAGAAATGCTGTGGAAATCCCTGAAAACCCTTCCTACAATTAAGGAATTGACAGAGATTTTTCAGCTTTTTCTCTCTGTTTGAAAAATCACTGCATGAAGGAAACAATCTTTGCAGAGCATATAACTCACAATAGGCTGAAACATTATCTCAAACTATTCGTCTGCTTCCTGCTTAAGTAAACATATTAGGAATGCGTGTATATAGTTCCTGGGCAGCTTAAAAAGTAAAAAGAAAGGAGGTATATGGAGTCTCCTGCGTTTGAGTAGCACGTTGTTTACGTTGTTATAAGCACAGATCATATTTATAGCTGAACACGGTGTGAAAGTGCAGGCAAGCTGGGAAACATTTGTTAGGTTTAATGATCTTTTATTTAGCTGGTGCAGAAAAATGCATCCCTTCGGATTGATTCATGGCATGGATTGTATAGAAACCTTCTTCCCCAAGAAACAAAAAACTTCAAAAGGTCAATGTGATATTTCGGCTTTCTCAGACATCCAGAGACATTCACAGAGCAAAATCCCCAGCCCAGCAGGCTGGGTTACAGCAGGGAGGGGATAAACCACAGCCACAGAGACATTTCAGGACAAGAAGCAGAGCCATTCAGGTCACCTGGGCTGGAACTGCAGCAGCCACGCAACACAGCGTGCTGAGCCAGAGGCTTTGCAGGCTGCAAGGAAGGGGCTGACGAAGCCTTTTGGTTGTGCGGTAGCTCCATTAATCTAGCAACAGCCAACGGGGGCCCAGCCACCAAAACCAGAGCTGAGAAGAGCTTTTCTCAGCTGCCTGAGCTTGGCTGCACCACAAGAGCAAGCTGCCTGGCACAGCAGCTCCTCCTGCAAGCCTGCAGTCATGCAGCCCTGAGCTTTCACACTTCCACACTTCTCCCCTTGCTAAGAGTGCTGCAGTCCTGCCTTGTCACAGAATGAGCTCAGCCCTGGGCCAGCCCCCGCTGAGCAGGGCAGCCACCAACTGGGAGCTCCAACTGCTTCTCCAGGGCAGTGTGTGCACACACCCGTGCAGGTATCAGCGCTGCTTGCCTTGAGGGGAAGTGCTGAGAAGTGCTTTCACTGCGGTAACAGCATGCAGAGACGTGCACCAGAGCATCTCCATGAAACCAAGGCAGAGCCAAGTAAACACAAGGAGCCTGGGACACTGGAGGCCCCAGAGGATGAACAACTTGTGCTCCAACCTGGGACATCCTGCCTCTTCCTATTATCCTCAGCGCAGCCCTGAGGTGAGGTTCCACTCCTAGTATTGCTCCACCTCTCCCTACAGATGCAGCCCTGCCATGTATCAAACCTTTGAAAACCGTTGCCCTCCAGGAAGGCAACTTCAGCAGCCTCAAGCCAGGCAGTCTTGATTATTCCTACTACATTTCTTCTCTTATTCCCCTTCTAAAAATCAGACCTCCCACCCCAAACTGCACAGCACTGCTGAGCACACAGTTCCCAGGCACTTACCTGGGGGGGACTTGCAGGTGGGACACGTCAACTCACACTGCAAATCTGAAGAAGAGAAACAGACTCACACCACAAAGCGTGCCCTTCTTGCTCCTTTAAGGCAGTGGCACAGCTTCACAGCACCTCCTAGCAGTTCACAGGTGCCTACAGAGCAAAGCTAACACAGCTGTTGCGTTAAACTTAGGCTGAAAAAAAGCCTGCACACCCTACCTACAATTCATACCTACTCAGCAAACTAAAAAAAAATACTACTGGTAGTCTTCTGCAGCACTTCACCCAGAGCATTTCAGCTCCTATTCATTTGTACCAACTCAACAACACAACTTCAGGCACAAATTGAACACACTTGTTCTGCACAACCACTCCTGGAGACAGCCCTGAAGCAAAAGGAGCTCATGCTGCCCTTATTGCCCTCTCTGCTCTGGCTGATGCTGGGCACCAGCAGCCTCCAAATGCCATCAAAGGAATATGGTAACTGAGTGCATGGCCTGATCTTGGAGTGCAGGCTGAGACCCTGCAGGACACTTTTGCAGTGCTGTTAGATTCATGGAAGCAACAGAGGCAATGCAATGCGTGGTGCTGGGGGACATCCCCTGCTGCCCCACCTGGCACTGTTGTGCATGGAGCTTGTTCTTCAGGAACCTCAGAAACACCATGAGTGCTTTAAACCTCAGCCTTTTTTTACAAGGAGTCTTGTTTACTCTACAGCAAGCAGAGTGCAGAGGGTTCTGTGCTTTGCCCAGCTCTGTGCAGTTAGGCATTTACACGTGTCGGAATTAGAATCACAGAATATCTCAAGTTGAAAGGGACCCACAAGGATCATCGAGTCCAAACTGTGCCTCCTAAGCCTTATTCTTGGACTCTCTTTCCATATGCTGGGGATGAAGATGCTTTTACCACAGTAGACAATGGAGAAAGGTCCCGGAAAGGGGTGCACCACATAATGTCAATAGCAAATTGTGGTCTGGATCCATTTTCATGCTTACACAGCAGCATCCAGCCCAGACCAAAGCCTCCAGGATAAAACTGGAGGCATGAGTGACACAGACCTCAGTGGGACAATTGCGTGTTTGTCCTTGGGATGAAAGAAGGAATTCAGTTTGCGCTGTGGCAAAGCCCAGAAAGCACAGTGGGAAGATTTAATGGAAGTTTAATCGTTGATCTAGTGGGATTTGCAGGAGGCCCGATAGGGCATAGGAGGACCACAGCTCCCTGCTTCCATCTTGTTGGGGCAGTAGATGCCCATTGTACAGCTCTCCCTCACACCTCAGTTTCTCCATCAAAGTGTCCTGGTAATGCTTCCCAGGTGCTCGTGGGAAGGGTGAGCCTGGGACAGGGAAGGAAGCTTGGAATGTCATCACTGAATGCTCCATTTGGACCATGCAAAGAGCAGGCTGCTGTCACCTCTTCCTCGAGGAGTTTTCCTCCAGCCCAAGGAACTGCCCGCACTCCATCCCAAGGTGGAAAATGCCTGACATTGTGTCCAGCCCCTGTTTGAAGTGGGAGAGGAGCAACTTTGAATAAGCTTTTTATGGGCCCCATGGCTCTGCTTGACCATAATGTCAGCTTGTAATTAGCAACAGATACCACTTCTGTCACTCGAGATGTTATCATCAGCCGTCTTGTGTTTCAAAGTGAGGAGAGGCATGTAAATTACGGGCAATTTGGGCTCTGAAATAGGCTTTATGGTTTTTTTCTACAGGGCAAGCAGGAAGAACGGGTGGATTTTGTTAGGGAGGTAGCAGTGGGGTGGGCAGGAGGGAGCACAGGGCTGCATGGAGCTGCTCAGGGAAGGGCAGCAGAGCAGGGCTGCAGGGCAGCAGGCAGCACAGGGCGCTCTGCAGGAGCTCATTCATACCCCGAGAGGGGGACAGGGAGAGGAGTCCTCAAAGCCAGCACAGCCCCGCTCCATACTCAGCACATCACAGGGGCTTTGGCTGGCTCTGTCACATAGCCCCAGTTCAGCTGAGGCAATATTTTCCCCTTATTGATAGAAAACATTGCCTTCAACTGTAATCTAATTTTCAGAGCGAAGGCAGAGCGAAGGCTTGTGTTCCCCCATACAGATTTGATTTTCTGCAAGGAAGACAAAACCCCCAAACTTACTTTGTTTCCAGCTTTAACTTCAATTAAAAAAAAAAAAAAAAAAAAAAAAGGAAAAAAAAGGAGCAAAATTAGAGAGTAGAATTTGTTGTGGGGTTAATTTTTGGAGTTCTGCGTGGAAAAAGCCTTTTTCTTGCAGCAGACCCCGAGCGTTTCCCACATCCCTTGGCACTGCTCTGCAGCCTCACAGATCCTGGTGCCAGCACGGGGATGAGGATTTGATTTCATCTGCAGGAATTGTCGGCTCCTGCCTGGCTTGGCCTCCTGCAGAAGGAGCTGCTCTTTGCTTGTGCTCCCCAGGAAATGAGCTAAAGCAGGGTTTGGCCCCACATTGGCTCGGCAGTGTCAAGTTTTCCCCTTTTATTTGCTGGAGGAATTCAAGCATCACTCCACCGCTCCAATCTTTCTGGCAAATAGCACAGCCAAAAAGGTTATCTGCCTTCAAACAGAAATAGCTTGTGTTTAGAGAAGAATTAAATTTTGTTCCCTTTAGAGCTGCAACCACATCCTCAGAGCTGTTAACCTGAATGTGAACTTCAGATAATAAAACTCTAACCTTGCCCTCGCCAGTCGGCAGCTACCTTGTGTACTCTCCCACTATCTGCCCCATCGATGGCTCGATAGCACAGCTTGTTTTCTTTTTCAAGGGAAGACAGCTACTAAATCTCCATTCCACTCCCCTTCCCTCTCCTTAGCACTCTGGGGCTTCTCCACAGCTGCAATGCTTTTCCATCGTCTCTGCTCTCAGTTAAATAAACATTATGACACATACTGATTGCTTTAACAAACTTTACTGTTCCACGTCCCCGGCGAAGCACGGTTATCTTTTTACAGGGAACATTCCTTTCCTGTTGCTATGCCTACTTCAGCGCCATCCAGTGCGATAGCCAAGGCTGCTGAGAGGACCCACAATTTCCAACCACTCCATTTTGCTCATCCCGAAATAGCAGCGCAGCGGCGCAGGGCCAGGACTCGGCAGATGGGAACCGTCAGAGCTCCGTGCCTTCAGCCCAGGCAGGGATCCGGCCCTGCTGCTGGAGTAGGAGCAGATGGAGCTGGGATGGACACGTGGAAGGAGGACGGTGGCAGTCGAGGCAGATGAAGGACAAAGGTGCCAGCCCAGCCCGGCGCATGGCTGTCCTCCTCCTCCCTCTGAGGCTGTGCTGGAGTCCTGTCATTTGCAGTTAAATTGCAGAATCCAGAGATATTTCTGGTAAATTGTATTTCATAACCATTCATCACCGCCGCACATAATTTCAGTCGCGTCACAAGCTGTGTTTTAAAGCTTGCAGGGAGAGGGGAAGCTGTCATTTGGCTTGGCTAGGCCAACAAAGCACTTGACCAGCAACAGGGGAGCTGGGACTGCTGCCCAAATGGTGCCAGGGCATAATGTCCCCATGTCCCTGCCCTCAGAAGTGAGTTGGATTCAGGTTCCACATTGTTTTTCACTTCTAACACAGCAGAGCCTATCACAGAACCATAGACTAACAGAGGTTGGAGGGCCTTAAAGACCATCCAGTTTAACTTCCAGCAGCTCAGGCTGCCCAGTGCCCCATCCAGCATGGCCTTGGGTACCTCCAGGAATGGATCACCCACACTTCTCCAGACAGCCATCCATCAGTGCTGTTAATGAGATGATGTGGTTGTTAATGAGGGTGATGTAGAGGTTTTAATGACAAACTCCCCTGAGTGTCAGTGATTTCTCTGTTTTCCTCATTTTCATTTCTTTTTGTGAAAACATTTGCTTCTCCCCTCACTACAGGAAAGGCACTGAGGCCCTGGAACATGTCCAGGGATGGGCAACAAAGTTGTTCAAGGTTTGGAGCACACAAAACTTATGAGAGGTGGCTAAGGGAACTGGGATGAGTCAGTCTGGAGAAGAGGAGGCTCAAAGAAGACCTTATCGCTCTCTATACCTCCCTGACAAGAGGTTGTGGTGAGGTGGGGGTTGGCCTCTGCTGCCTGGTAATGGTAATGGGATGAGAGGTGATGGCCGCAAGTTGTGCCAGGAGAGTTTCAGGTTGGATATAAGGAAAAATTCCTTCTCAGAAGGAGTGGTGAGGTGCTGGCCAAAGGCTGCCCAGGGTGGTGGTGGAGTCACCATCCCTGGAGGTGTTCAAGAACTGTGGAGGTGTGGCACACGGTCAGTGGGCTTGGTGGGAATGGGTTGGGATTGGATTTAGGGATCTTAGAGGTCTTTTCCAACTTTTATGATTCTATGATTGTTGAGAGAGTGCAGGTAGGCTCCTCAGACGCTTCAAAGGAAAAGCCAAAGCCCTGGTTATTTCTGCCCAGTAGAGACCCAGATGCAATATCTCTGGGCATCACAGAGGTCGATACAGCTGGAGAGGATTTCTGGCAGCAAGTCCATTGTACAAGGCAGGTCTTCCTCTTGGTATCAGCCAGAGAATTTTGCGTCCCCAGCACATCACCAAGCATTGCCCTTGCAGATCTCCATCTGAATATTACTGCACTTCATACACTACAGCCCCCAACTACTTTCTCTTTATTGTAAGGACTCTGAGCAATACACAAGATTTCTTCTAATCTTTCCCTTTTTCCCCAACACACTGAGCTGGCTGCATATGGGAGGGAAGTACGAGGGTGTGAGCAGAGGAAAGGACTCAAGAGGAAGCAGATAAAGGGGAAGCCCTGTCCCTCCTAGCTCATTTCTGGCAGCCAGCATGCTGCCAGGCTGACTCTCCTCATTGGGGGCATTCTCTCCCTTGCCCAGCCCTCCCACTGAGACCACAAAACCCAGTGCCTCATCAATTTCACTAGGCAAGAGTACCCCAGCTGGAGGGATCACCATGGGATGAATCCAGAGCTGGGGCTGTGCATGGGGAGACATTGCACCCATCCTGCCCCAAGAGATAGGGCAATGTCAGATGACATTCGCCATAACGAAACCCAGCAGTGCCAAGGGATGTTGCTGCTGCATTAAAGGACACATCTCCACGCACGGGAGCCCAGCCAGGGCAGCACTCAAAGGGAGCAGCGACAGCAGAGAGCTGGACATTTCCAAACCCAGACAAAGAGAGACGGCCACGTGGATGGAGGAAATGATTCAGGATCTGGAAATGTGAGCAGCACAGGCCGCGTGTGCTGGGGCTTGAATGGGTCTCTCTCAACACACAGTGGTTGGGGTTTTTTTTCTGGGACACAGGCGGGGATTCTTGGAAGCGTGTCAGGAACGGGCTGAGTGCGTGAGCCAGACCCACATGGAGAAACCTCCTGAGCTGGAAGGCCAGCTGATTGCTTTCCCTTTTTGCAGGTTACACAAGCAGAAGGTTAAAAGAGCCACATTCCTTGCCATCATTTGCTTTTATTAAAGGAATAATGCATATCCACGTTACCAGCAAGTCCTACACATTGCAGATGTACTGTGGATTATAATGGGATTGGACTGGCCTTCCATGGAAAAAACTTTCAAAGCCTTTTGTGGTCCATCATACATTTTCTGCTGTAATTCCACTGTTGGTTTCCATTGAGCTGCCAACAAACATACTGCTATTGTGCCCAGCATGGCATGAGGCAGACCCTACCCAGACCTGCCAGGATCACATCTGAGCTGGGTAACACAAGACCAAATCCAGCAGTGAGGCTCCACATGGAGCTGCAGATGTCTGAGCAATCTCAGCTGCTGCTGCGGGAGTTATGGCAGTCACAGCGGGAAGGAGAAGATACAGCAAGGTCGGTTCCAGACATCATCACTTTGTGTATCACTTCATTAAACTGAAATGTGATTGAGTTTACTCCCAGGCAGCCTTTGAGAAATGCATTCATAGGGCATCTGGAGGGGTCCAACACTCCTGGTTGCATGGCACGAGCTGAAGTACTCAGGATAGAAATCAGTTCCCCCCAGGACAGTCAGATGACAGTGCTGAGTTTGTCCCTGAGCTGGCTGTGAACCTGATGCCCAGGAAGGGCCAGATCTGCCCACCCGGGAAATGTATTCCTCCCAGACCTGCTCCAGTCCTGGTCCTGGAAGCAAACACCTCCCTGCCCCTGTGTCCTCTGGCCGAGGACTGGAAGCACCACCTCAATTAATGGGAAGGGAGTCTGCCTTCCTGTTTGTGCAAGAACCGACTTCTCTGAAGGTCTGCCAGTGGTGGGGCTGGATTTAAGAAGAATAAAACACTGGTGAGATGAAGGAGAGCATCAGTGAAGGTCAGCGAGCACTTTGGATTAAAATTTCTCCCCAGATTTATGAGAGGTTTGCATTGTTTAGCCTTCTTTCTTTCGCTGGGTGATTTCTTGCATTCCTGTGGCACTAGAAGCCAAATTCATCCTTGCTCTAAATCCATTTATTCTTCTCCTGAAATTAATTTTGCTCTCACATTTCGAAGAGCAAAGATGGCAGCACAGCTACTAAGCTCTCTGAGACACAGAAGAGTTGCTCCTGCTGCTACGGCGTAACCACAAACACGGTTTATACACTCTGCAGGAGGACTGCGGATGTTTTACCTTTGGTTTCCAGCAAGCCCAGCTTGCTTTGAGCCAGCTTCATAGTTCTCTTCTTTGGGAAAAATGGAAAAGAATACAAACAAAATCAGACCCACGTTTCCATACATACCTATTCCCTACCATATTTTTAGGAAAAGTGCACAGTGAGTTTTTTTACACATCACTCAGTAATACGTGCAGAACTAGAATGATTTGGTGCTGAGGTGGTGAAAAATTAGCAAACTTGCACCAAGGTTGAGCAATAGATGAGATCCTGTCTCTAAAGGGATGACATTATGAATCTGGTGAGGAGAAGGAACAGACTGTTTGTTGGCTTTTCTATCTAGGAAGCAGCAGGCTGCCAGAAGTCTCATATAAATGAAAGTCCTGGAAGAGAGCAGCACGATCTGTCAAAGGGAAGGGCTGGTGCTAACCACCACAATCAACAATTGCTGACAGATGAACCTTCCTGAGACCACTGGGTCTGGAGAATTTCTGAGGAGTAAAAAACTTCTGTCCATTACAGAGGCTCTTGCAAAACCTCTACAGAATCCCATCTCGAACTCCTGTGTTCCAGAAATAATTGAAAAACATAAGAATACCAAGAAAATATCTAAATAATCTGTCCTGATCTTGGGCCCAGCACCAAACCAGAGGAGGATGCCAAGAACCCAGATGCACAGAGGGTAGGTGGAAAGCACAGTTGCAGTCCCCTCTGCAACCATTCCATCAATGATTCCCTGTCCAACTCCAGTGCTAATATCCCCACTGAGCATCCACTGGACCTACCTCTTTCTAATAGGAGATATTCTTACCTCCTGAAAGAGGCACAGAACAAGAGCAAGAGTCTTTTTTGAAACTGGTAGGGATTTTGCTCAGAGGCCATCATGACTACAAGCCCTCAGTTTTAAAATATCTTCTACAGGAAAAGATGGCATTCAGTTACATGGTGTTTGTATAAGCAAACAGTGGCTGCTCAAAAATCAGCTCACGTCCATCCACAAAAGCCTGAAGAATGCTCAGTGTGTGTTTCCAGTACACCAGTACCTCACAGCTTCCACTGCCTGACCCAGTAGCAGATCTGGACATGGTTTCCAGCACATAAGGTTTAACTCTGGCCACAGCCCCAAAGCAGCACATTTAATATCCCTTTCAGAACATCATTAGCATTAACTACTCTTACTTCATATTCATGTTATTCCTGCAAGCAGATCCCCCTCCGGGCCTTGCTCCAGGCTATCGCCTGAGCATTCACTCAAGTGTACTCAGTGCACTCCCAACCACCAAACTGATCCCCAAACCCCAGCACAAAATGCTTGCTGATCCTTTACTCCACCAGGGTATCAGTGATCACCCCGATCCCAAGTCACCAGGCAGACACAAAACCCAACAACACCAGCTTGCTGAGGCTCCTGAGCTGTAGAAGAACCCAACGGGAACCAATGCAGCAGAAAGGAGCTGAGCATCGCTGTGATCACACACACCCACCAAGGCCGAGGGCTCGGCTCGGAGCAGGTGCCCCGTCCCAACATGCAGGGCTGCAGGAGGGCCGTGCCAGCCCTGCTCCACCCCTGCACAGCACTTGGGGGAGAGAAACCTCTGATTGTTTTTTTATCATTATTATTAGGGCAGTTTGCCAGACTTTCCCTATCACTTTAGAAGTGCAAAACAGCCTAATCTGGATCTCAGGTTCACACCTAGTATTTGAATGATGTTTTGGGACCAAGCCCAGTTCTTAATTTGAAGGATGTTACCTGGTAGCTGTGGAGTAAGGATCAATGCTCATACATCATTTCTTTCCACAGGGTTTTCCCACGTGTTTTGCATTAGGACCTGTCCTGTGCCCTGTATCACTGATTGCAGAGAAGCCCTCTCCCAGGAAGAGCTTCTCACTCAAAGTAAGGCATTTCTCCTCCTTTGCTGTGAGCATCGGTGCTGCAACACTCCCTTTTAGCTCTGGGCTGTAGCTCTGTATTGGGCCAACAAAAATAAAACGTCCTAAAATGAAAACCTCCAGATGATCTTGGCAGAAACAGCACGTCCATCACAAATGGAAATCACATTTGATATTCCACAATGGCAGGAAACTCACCTGGTTTTATTTAGTCTCCACACAGCTATGTGCTATTGGCACTCCTCCAGTGTATCTCTTTCGAGAGAAACTTTTTTTTTTTTTAATACTATCTGCTAGTGGCTCTCGTTTCTTATCTAAAGCACTCTGCCTGTTTGGTTTGCACTGAGAACCTTTGCTGAATTTTGTTTGTCTGTTGTAAAACGTGTAAGGGAACTCCGCAGCTCCTGCATTTACAGCTCTGTTCCCACAACAAGGTGCTTAAAATAAAGGAATTGGCTCAGGGTAATTGCTTGATATGAGAAAGATTATACAGGCAATGAACATCTGTATCACAGCTACGGTTGATGGCTCTGAGTGCTGTATCATGTGCCAGGAGATGTCTGCCAAAAAAAATACTCAAAAAAAATTTTTTTTCCAACCCAACATATGCTTATATAAGACTTAGCCAGTATGCAAAGAAGCTCATTAAAAATAAAAAAAGAGAGGGGGGGGGGAGAGAAAGAGAAGGAAAAAAAAACCAGGAGTGTTGAAATAACAGGAAATTATGCAACTGATACCTGAACCTGAGCATTGCAGATCCTATCCGGAAGCTTCAGTCTCTCACAAAGCCCTGGTAAAATAAAACAAGTTATCCTTCTTTTTTGAAACTGAACTTGTCAGTGCAGAGTCAGACGAAGGCTTTGCACCATCATGGTCACTGCACGCAGGGCAACTGCTGCTTTTAGCTAAAGCTGCATACATAGAATGGGAATGGAGAGACAAGTCTGGAATAAATCAGCTGCAAGTTTTGGCCAGAAATTTCAGCTGGCCCAGAGAAGACTTGTTTCCAAGATAAGTGCACGCAATGTGTCCCACCTTGTTATTTCCACTGTTGTTTCCATGATGGACTGAGAGGTGCACCGCTCCAGCTCTTCTTCTGGAAGCTCTGCAGCCCCCATTCCTGCACTGGACTTAACCCAGGACTTCCAGAAATTCACTTGGGAAACCGAGGCAAAGGCACAGAGCCCTCAGTGAGGAACAGATGAGGGTTACGTGAGCCGACGCTCACTCTCAGTACATGATGTGGGAGCGCGGTCAGGGCTTGTCCCAGCACAGCACCAGGAGCTCAGCCTCACAGCTTCAGACTTGTCATGGGAGATCCCCATCCCAAAGAGCAAAAAATAAAGAATGAATAAAAAAATAAAAAGTTCTCAGGCTCAGATAAGCTTATCTGCCCTTCTCTCCTTGTTGTAGTAACAAGCCCTGGCTATCCACCCTTGCAAATGGGTTATTCTGCTCTAAGGATCTACACAGCAAATGGAAGCTGCAGCAGCAGTGAGAAGGCCCAGAACTGTTCATCTTGTCAGTTGGTCACATAACAGGGGAAGGAACAGCGGAGGCAGGACCAGAAGGGATGAGCAAAATGCTCATCGGTGTCCTCTGAAAGATGACATCTGCTTTGGTGGAAGAGTCCTCTGATGGAAGAGATGACTCATGGGTCCGGCCTGCAAAGCCCAGTGGAGATGATGGGACCTTTTGCACTGGATTCAACAAGTAAGAAGTTCATCATTTTCTTACTTTAGCCTTAATAAGCAATGTATGTAGAGTTATTCGGGAACCTGCCCTCACCCCAGATCCTGCACTCCCACACTGCCCACCCAGCTGCTGGTACACAGCCACAACACACTTTCCTCTTTGCAGCACAGTTCCCTCTCCATCACCCTTTACTGACAGGCACATTCCCAGAGCCTGGAGGGAAACAACCCCCATCCTGGGCTGCAGAGCCTCAAAATTGTCTGAAAATTAAAAAAAATAATAATGGATTAACCATCGCCACTACTGCCTTCCCAGGCCCAAAGCCATAGAGCCTCATAGACAGCCCCACTGCGGGATCTGGCAATGCCCTCTGGCCCGGTGGGACCTGAGCCCTGGGATCATGAAGGAGCCCTTTGTACCTCTGAAATGCCGTCAGCTTGTGAAACAAAGCTCCAACAGTCCCAGGCTCCTAAATGCCCAAGAAAATGAGTGAGCAGAGAGGCTGGGAGAGTTCCCGAGCACGTCTCAGTGGGCAGAAGCAGGGCTATCTAATCAGATGTGGATGGAGAACAAATAAAAAACAGCTGCTTTTCACCAACTCTTCTCCCAACTGGAAAAAAAACGCATACATGCACAAGAACAAGGGAAGAGGCACTGATGAGCTGTTATCTGAATTTATTGCCAGCATCTGACCCACAGTGGGGTCTTTTTTTTCCCCTTCTTCCTTTAATTTACAACCCAGTTTCTCATCATGTCATGACATCACCCAGGGTGATGGATTTCATAAACAAGCACACACATTGCAAGGAAAACAGGATAGCTCTGTAGGTCACGCCAGGCTCTGCTCTGCAGCACCCCAGCATGGGTCTCCAGACACCCTTTCTTCCAAGAACTCATTCGGCACGGATGGAGCCACCCACCTCCTGAGCTTTGCTGGGCTGAGGGCAGCTCGGAGGGGATTTTTGTACCACACCAGCCTACAAGCTGCATTGCACCCTTGTGTCCTCTTGCCCCACCCTAAGTGCACTTTCCCTCCAAGGAAGCCAGACAGCTCTGCACTCAGAGATGATTTATGCATTTTTCTTTTGGCAGTAAGATATATCCAACCCTTCAGAGACTGGGTGGAACCACAACTGTCTTCTCCATTCAAGCCCAGGCTGGAGAAGCCCATGGTCATTGTATGCGTGACCGATGTGCTCTCCCATTCAGCATCAGCCCGAGGCCAGCAGCACCCACGCGGTGCTCGGGAAGGAGCTGCTGGCTTCCCATACCAGCACAAGCAAAGTGCTCCAGAATGTTCTGATATTTGTTTGTATCAAAAATGTTTTGGATACTCCAGCAGCGGTCTGGGCAGATAACTAGTTGATCCAGAATGAACCATTCAGGCTGTACCTCCAACAGCTTCACCCACTGTCGTAGCCTGATTACTTGTAAAAATCAATTAAAATTCACAGGAATGGGAGGCAGTCAGAAAAGTAACTTCCCAGGTGTCTGAACACAGTAACAGAAATACAGAAAACTGGCCTTACTATTTTGGAAAGAGCATTTGACAAATGAAAAAACATACTTTCTATTTTTACAAAGAAATGCTCAGCACAGATGGTGGAATAAAAGGAACAAGAATGTCAGCCCCCAGATGTATATGGGTCATTAGGAAACCCAAACAAGCAAACCACTATCGCAATTATTCTCAACACTCACACTACCTTCCTCATCATTATGAGGCGTCATTACACCACTGTACAGGGGAACACACAGAGGTTTAAGAACTGGCCTGCTGTCACAGAAGATGGCAGGGCAGGCAGAGATGACATTCTGGGTCCCCTGGATACTCCTGCTTCTCAGAAACGACAAGAGAAGAGCTAGGACACCCTCATTTCAAGATAACATGAGTCTTTGTAGAGGTCAAAAAGTACTTCTACATCATGCTTTAACAGAAACCAAGTGTTCAATAATGAAAGTAAACATGATTTTAACTCTAAGCCTTTCAAGTCCCAAGTCTCATATCTCAAGACTGATGGTGTTATCTGCTCTGAAAATACAGCACTTTCATTTCGTACCTCCTCCGTCATATAAGAGTCCTTAATGAAAACAGCCGGAGAGTTGGCCAAACCACTGGGACTGAGACTATTTTCTGAGAGGTCTTCCCTGTGGCTTTTAGCTTCTACTTTATTTTCTCATGCTTATGACAGCAGTCATCTTAACAGACACTGTAAATGACTTCATCATTAAAACATACTGCCATCACAACTGGCTCTTTCCCCATCTGTTAGCATTGGGTGTAAGTTCAAGTTCAACACCCGACCTCCTGGCTCCATGCTGAGATGCTTAGCAAGCCATTGCAGTTAAGGATGCTATGTAATGAACCAAATCATCCTTCCTGCATCACCAGCACCGTCAATGGAGCTGGGCTAAAGGTTATTCTGCTTCACTGACTTTAGTAGCCTGTTGGAAATGCTCTTAGATGTATTGATTCTTATATCAATACATGTGATAAAGGTGGAAGAATATTGTGATTGAAGAGTTCTGTCTTCACAGGTCTCAATACGGAAGGTAGAAAAACTGTTCATGGATCTGCATGCCAGCTGCTGAATTTCCCACCCAGTAGATGATGTACAACTCACATCCAGACAGAGAACGGATGTAGAAAACAAGCTAGGGAAGGAAAACTTCCACAACTCTCCTTGTGACAGAGCAAGCAGACTGAGCCTCTTCACCCAGTCCTTTTGGGAAACAGGATGACTGTGGATATTGCTTGTCCTGGCGTTGGTCTCAAGCTTGAGCACATAACCCCAGAGGACTTCTCAGAAACCCAACCCATTGTATTGTTCCCTTCTCTATGCATCCAACCTATAAGCCCACATACCCAACCGCTTGGCCCCGTTCTCCCAGTAGCCATTGGGCTCTCTGCAGTGACCATAGCCCAGGAGCTCTGAGATAATCTCCTGGTGGAGAGGGAGCAGCCTCCTCCAGTCTGATTGCTGGTTGGGATAATTCTCTCTGTGACTGATGATCAAGAAGCTATTATGTACTGAGTGGGAGCGATTTATTCTGTAATGCTTGTGACATTGCTTCAGTGCTTGGCAATTCTGTCTTGTTATCACTGGTAGAGAATTTTACAGGCCACTGACAGACCTTCAAACACAGCCATTGCTGTGTGGAAAATCCAATTTGCTTTGGAAATCTCCTGACACAAGGCCTTGTCTTCATGGTCCCTTGGCAAACCATTTTCAGCACATGCATTGGTTCACGACCCTGTGATTTAACAGACATCATGAAATTTTAGCAGCAGAATCCATCACTTTGAAAGAACCCCTAACAAGTTTGTGACCTAAAAGTGAGACCTAATATATTGGCATCTCCACACAAAGGGCTCCTTTACTCTTAGAACTTGGCTTATCTCCACGCCACTCCCAGGTCAAGTTCAGTAGTAGGGTCCCAGAGTCAGTGCACAATTGAGCTGATCCAGGAAAAGCAAATGGCATCAATGCAAAAATGTAAATGTGCATTTCTCTGTAGCATCCCCTGCTGCCAAACAGATTACAAGTTTATGTAGGCACGAAAAAAAAATCCTATTTGAATAACTGTTTGCTTACAAATTAACCCACAGAACTGTGCCACATGCTGTAAAACAATCTTACATTGCATAGGATTAAACGGTAGGATGGTATAATAAATGCTATGTTGAGTCACCAAATTCCTTGCATTCTTTGACTTCCCATTCTGTCTCAAATGTCAGATATCTCACTGGGGTAACAGAAGCAGTAGCGAGGGCTGAGGGTTTGCGTGGGTTTTAATTGTAAAAGCAACATTCTCACAGAGAACGACAAGGTTCACAACCCTGCTCCACAACTTGGACAGGCTGGGGAACTTCAAAAGCTTATTATGTCCCCACTGACCAGTTTTGGGTTAGGGCTCCATAGGTCTGGCTGGGGGTCTAAGAACTCTGCAGCACTCGTAACCCCAGGAGCAAAGCAGTGCTTCTGCAGTGTACTGCCTCTGCATTATGCATGAGTGGATCTGGACGTGCCAGCCAACACAGGGCTTCTGCAGCTGGGCTGCAAACCACCAACTCACTGCACCAGCCTCACAGCTACTCTCCATTCCTGCTGTCCAACGACAAGGCAGAGTGAGCCTTCACCATTCAGAGGTTATACAGTGACATCTGGGCTTTTAAGTCTTGTGGATTCTTGTCTTTTATGCTCTGGTGCTGGAATCCAGACACTTTACCATTGAAACACCATGGTTATGTGAAGCTGCTTCACCTCTACATCAGAGGGCCTGATCTGGTTCACTTCACACTTCCAGATAGTATTGCTTGAGGCTTATAAAACCTGTCGCACTATGCACATGCAGCCACAGGCAAGCACTGGTTCTTTGTGAGCAGACATTTATGCGCATGCCTGGATTAAGAGGGTAACTACTTAGAGGCAGCAGAGGAGCTGGATTTTCCCTCTCTTGCTCTGGAGCACAGGTCTGGCTGATGTCTGATACCATGTCAACCCAGAAGGTGAAGTAAGGCCTAAGGTCTCGATAGAAAATGTGCAGATTTGATGCTTGCAAACAAAGCAGAAAGTCCTGGAGGAGCTATGCAGCCCTGTTCCCTTCAGCACCCCTCCATCCTTCCCCACCACTGGCTGCACCTGAAAGCATTTCCACTCCACTGATATGTCCCAATGCCTGCAGCAGTGCTGGGGGCAAAAAACGAGCTGGATGCTCCCAAGAGGGATCCCCAGTGCCCTGTGTTCAGCAGCTGCAGCTGGAAGCACGGTGAGGAGGGCAGGGACACAGCACCCTGTGGCCATGGGATGTTGTGGGTGTCACACAGATTCAGGCTCTCTCTCCTCCCTCATCTCCCTTTGTGCAGAGAAGAGGTCTGTGCTGCCACCATGCCCCATATCAATATAAGTGAGCCTGGAAAAATCACAAGCAAAGCATATGGATTTAGCATCCAAGGGTTCTTCAACCAAGACCAATAGAAAACATCTGTAGGGGAAAGGAATTGTTCATTTACTATCTGAAATGCCAGTAAACCCCAGAAGAAAAGGAAGCAAATGCAGTAATTGCCCAGGTCTCCTATAGCCCCCACAATAACCAAAAAGAGCTAATTTGCACCAACTCAAAGCAGCCCTTTTGTGCTTACTGTAGGCACGGAACAGAAAGATCACAAAGCAAAGCCACTCCCACTATTCCCTTTTGTTTTTTTTCTTCTTTTTTTTAATATGGGAGTTGAGGCTAACAAGCCCCTTGCAAGAAAAAAGAACAGCCAGGAGGGCAGTAGCTTTAAAACCTTAATCCTTTCAAGCAAAATACATGTGATTTATCTGGAAAATGAATCAGATGATTCCCAGACATCCCTCATTTCATAATGAAGGTGAATGCAACTTTCTCTGCTCTGCCCCCCCTTTACCTGCTGCCATCCATCTCTAGTTTTTGAAGTTGACCCAGAGCTGGCCAGGGCTTTATTAATTCAAACCCATGCAGTCTGCTTCCATCATCAACATTGAGCCACAGGGTCAGCTGGAAACCAGAGAAAATTTGTTCAGTCATTTCTGAAAGCCAAGCAAACCGTGATGGTATCACTTTCTCACAGGGTTTCACTGCCAGAGCACCTGGTTCCACTGCCCCAGTAGTAAAGTGATCAGAAATGCCTTGCTGAGTTGTAAGGCAGCACTCTCACTTCATTACCCAAAATAAAGGGTTTCTTTTTAGAAAAGCTGACAAAGCTGTAGTACACTGGAAAGGCCTGATGGAGAAATGTCCCAGCACAGTAATTCTGACTAGACCCAGACAGCCTGGGTGGGTGTTTGGGGCACCCAACAACAACAACGTGATGCTCCACTCACTAAACCAAATAGCTTTCAGTTTTTGCAGCTTCTGAGCTGAAACAGAGCCAGCCCCTGAGTTCAGCCTCCCCTCCACCATTCCTATAAACCAAGAAGCTCTTCCCATTCTTCAAACATCAGGCTGGAAACTTGGTCCTCTGCTCACAGCTCCCGCACCTGCAGATCTGAGCAGGGCTCAGGACCCACAGTGCTCAGCATGCAGTCCCACTCTCAATACCTTTTGCACTACATAAACTGGATAAATAGAGGGGAAGGGAGGCTCAGGGAGAGGAAGCAATGTGTCCCTGAGTCACCGACAGCTAGAAACAGTTTGCAGGTCTGTCCTCCAGACTTGCTCTGCTTCTCTGCCTTAAGAGTGCTGTCCTCAGCTGTCACCTCTTCCCACCCCAGGCCCCAGCACTAAAGCATATAAGCAACAAGCCCAGGGTTGGTGGTCTGATGAGAAATGCAAGCAGGGATGGAGCACCTCCCCAGGGCCCAGAGTAGGTGGCCTTTCTTAGTTCATGAGGAATTTGGGAGGGGGGGGGGGAAAAAAAAAAAAGGAAAAAAAAAAAATCTGTGTCCAAAGCTTTTTTCAGCAACTGCAATTGTTTCTGTTTCCTAATAAATCATGTAGGCCAGGGACAACCAATCTGCACAGCATTATTATTGTCTCAATACATTTGTTGAAAGAAAAATAACACTGTGGCTTTGCTGGAGCAGACAGGATCTGCTTTTCCAAAAGGTTTGTTGATATTAGCCCACAATTTTGTCGGGCTCCATGTATACTCTGGACTCAAAGAGCTTTGCTGCATTCCCATCTCTAAGATACGGAGAGTCACCAAACCCAAATATTACTCTCAGCAGCTGAGACCTCAAAAGGTCTTTCTTTATTTTCCTTCACTGTTTCCCATTAACTCTTCAGCAGCATTTGTATGCATTAAACTTACAGAGCTGAACTCAGCTCCAGGCTGAACTATCTCACATCCATCTACACAACAGCAGCAGTTTGCAGTGCACATGATTTACTCAGATGTTGCATGGGGACGTGAGCAGGGCAGCTCTCTGGCTCAGGGGCCATCCAGGGGCAACCCAGGCTCCATGTTGTGGCTAAGCACCCACGTCAGTCTATGCTGACCCACATAGTGGAACCTGTTTTTTTTGTTTTCTTTTTCCTCTGTTTTTTTTTTAATTTTTTTTCTATTTCTCCTGATTTCTGTGAGCTTCCTATGTCACATTCAGAAGGGTCCAGCCAGGGTAGCTGCAGTTCCCATGGGGACAAGGAGGATGCCCATCACAAAGGATGCCCACAGTGCAACAATGCAGACCCCCTGGGCTGATCTCACACGGTGCTCTAGGATTAGATGACCTGACCCAGTGGGTGCCATAAGCAAATATGAAACACCTGCACTGTGCTCACCCTCGTGTCTCCCAGCCCATCTTCCAAGAATGGCCATGTCACCCCACAAACCAGGGGAAAAGAGGCAAAGGCAGTCCCAAAAGGCCATGAGTAAGCTGCATCCCCACGTGTGCCTGTTTGGGCCTTCAGACTGACCCCAGTCTACAGATGTGGAGAGAAGGAAACACCAAGGCAAGAGGGAATGCTGCCCTGCTCAGTGGTGTCCATCAGCTCTGCAGTTCAGGGCAGTCACCAACCACCTCCATAGCCAGTAAATAGAGGTCAATGTCACGGTTGCTAAAATCTGTCCCCCGATATCTCCAAATGTCAAATATTCTGATAACCACGGCTTTGAGGGAAACAGCAGTTTAATTTTGGATGCAAAGCTAAGGCCACATTGTTTTTGGAAGTTCAGCAATGAGCACAGAGGGGTTTTTCCACCCAGCTTCACTTCTGCTGCCTCAGCAGCAGTTCCCCAAAACCAAGTTACGCACACAGGAGTTGCTTAACAGCGTCGCCGTGTCACAAGGGGAAGCACAGGGCACGTGGTGTCACAAAGGGGATATGGCAGATACAGCCAAAGCAGGGCTGTGAAGGTGGGCAGAGGTGGCTGGCCTGGCCCATGGGCTGTGTAAGTTGTTCACATTTTGGCCAAGGCCCCACTTGCCCTCCCTGAGCCCGCAGTGCAGGCTGGGCTGGGTCAGGCCTCAGTGTGGCCCCGGCACCACAGCAGCGTGCAGTGCCCATCTCAGGGCCTGGGCACCCAAGGTCCCTTCACAGGCAGCCCTAAGTTCAGGAGGCCAACCTGATTGTTATTATTATTATTCTTTTCCCTTCTTCAGGCAAATAAACAGGCACAAACCAGTCTGACTTCAACTGGATTTGGCACAAAGGAACTGGAGAAACCAGTTGATACGAGGCAGCCCCCAACCCCACACAGCCCCCAAGAGGCACAACACCCCCAGAGCGGAGGTGGTGGGGCTCCCAGGAAGGACCTGGAAGGGCAGGTGTGAGGGCAGCACTCTCGGGCTATAGGGACACCCACACATCTCAGGCTCCAGGCTAGGAGATCACTGCACTCCTTAAGCAGGGCTGGCAGTCCCAGGAGATCCCCTCTGCTGTACCCCAGCAATGGGGTGGCCAGCGCATGGGGGGCACAGGGCAACAACCCATGTGTCACATGTTGCTGTGGGGCCTGGAGGTAACACCCAGGGTAATGAGATGGGGCCTCACCCAGAACCCCACACTCTGCTGTCACCCAACAAAATGAGGTGCACAAATGGGTCCTAATTAGGCACACAAGACATTCCCCAGCTCAGAGCTTAAAACCACATGGCTGTGGGTTGCAGAGGGCAGAGCTGAAGCTCAGCATCCTGAGTGCAGGAAGCCCAGTGGGTGCCCAGGTTCTCAGCATGCCCCATTCCCAGCAGAACACTTCCATGGTGCTTTTTAATTCAGAAGCTGCTCAGCACTCAGCCTCTGCCATAAAAGTTTTGCTCTGACACATGCATGAGTAATACCACAAAAAACACTCCAGCGAGGCTCTTGCCTTCACACCCTGACTCACCATCACCCCCCACGGGGGACACAGCAGCAAGAGCAGCTCTGCTGCAAGACACGTTTACCCTAGTGATTAGCCCAGGCTCAGCAGGAACACTGTAAAACACACCAAGGAGAAACCTTGAAGCTTTTACTGAATTTTTTGGCTCTTGTTCCAAAATGTCTCAGCTGTGACTCTCCCAATAATGACTCTCCACTCACTCCTGTTGTAACACTGCAGCCTCCAGCCCCAAGAGATGCCCCTAGCCTTCAGCAGAGCCAACAGAAGGCAAAGCAGCTGAGTCAGCTCCCAGCTGTGGGGAGGAAGTCCTGAGTCAGCCCTGCTGCAGCTGGAGCCAACACAGCTTCAACACACCTCTCCCCATCAGCACTCCTGGCAGCCTTACCCCAGCATTGAGAGCACTGCATCACCCTACACAGCCAGAAATCTTTGTGGCCACAAATGAGCAGAAACTCAGCCATCCATCCTAATATCTGCCTGTCTGTCTTTTCAGGGCCTCCCTACAAGCCGGGCCCTTTTGGGGCTTTGCACACATGCAAAGGCTGCTTGCCACAGCTTCCTCCCGATTATTGTATTTGGAAGTTCTGCATCTCCTCCCCTGCAGGGAGCAGGGAAAAGAACAAAACGTGATACATATTTATTTAAACTAGGTGAAGTGACTATCAAAAATTACTCTTTGTTTTGTCTCCCCCGCTGCTCTCAGTTAGATCTAACTGGATGTTTCCATGATGGGATATCATATCCCATCATATCCTCCACCATGGAGATACCTTGATCCCAGAGGGCCTAAAGAAGTGTCTTCATGCAGGCACTGCTGCTCAGCCTCAGCACAGCCACAGAGAGCTGCCAGCACCAAACCTAAACCACAGCACCGATCACGTCCAACTGCCAGTGAGGGCTGGCGGCTCCCAGCCTGCCCAAGGCATCCCTGCCTCCCACATTCAGCTGCAGCACATGGCAAGGCATGTGAGTTGTGCTGGGACAGGTGGATGTGATGCTCTGAAATGAACTTCATGGGGCTGTTGTGGTTATGCTGCCGCTAAGCATCTTGCTGTAGGTGGGCAAGGAGCAGGGGAAGAGGTTACTGATAGGGTCTAGCCCTTGCTGGCTCTTGCTGAAGCTCCGAGGTGAAGACTGATGGTGAAAGAGTTACTTCTGTTAAGATGGAAAGGAGCAATTTGATTTTTCCTCTTTCACTCCAGCAGCTCCACCCTTCCAGACCTAAATCTTACTGATGTCAAGATATCGTTGCACATTGCTTTTACTCTGCTTTACCCCTGTCAGAGACTTGCAGGTCTCCCTCCTGATGTTTTCCTGTTTTACTTCATAACCAGCTTGGCTTTCAATCTGATGTCTCCTGGAACAGCTGCTCCCAACTTGGCTACCATCATTTACCATCCAACCAGCATCTCTGGCAAGCATCACTAAGAGACTCTGGTTCCAGAAATGTCTTCTAATTAAGCTTATGACAAAGAAAAGGAGAACTATCTCCCCTGGAGGTATTGCCCCATGCTCAGAGCTCATACAAGTCCTGTTGCACTTCAAAGGCAAGAGGCACAGAAACATCTGCTGCAGTGCGTGTCCTTAGGAACGCACCCTCCTCCCTAGCATAGGGAATCACAAAATCATGGAACCATTAAGGTTGGAAAAGGCGTCTAGGATCATCCAGTCCAGCCATCTGCCTACCACCAATATTACCCACTGGCCACATACCTCAGTGCCACATCTCTGTGGTTCTGGAACACCTCCAAGGACCCTACCACCTCCATGGGCAGCCTGTGCCAAGGCACTACCACTCTTTCAGAGAAGAAGCTTTCCTAATATCCAAACTCAAAGGGAATGCTCCTGGATGCTGGGAGAAGGCTCAGTAGCAGAGAAGAGCTTGCTGAAGAGCTGCTTGCAAATTTCTCTGATCTTCCCAGCCAGGTGACTTGAGCATGGGATGAAGCCATCAGCTCGCCCTGCGCTTCCAAGCTATGCTGATAGGCTTTACCTCTTGCATGTGAGCCCTGGTTAGCTGTGGGGCACACACCCTCCTTGGAAAATGGCCTCCTCCTCTTGAAGGGAAGCAAACAGGTGCTTCAGTCAAGATCCCCAAGTCTTGCCGTAGGCAAATCACACACAGGGATCTCCTCACCTCCAGGCTGGGCACTGAGGTCATAGTGCTTTGAGAAGAGATGATCCAGTCCTTCAACAGGATGAAAGGACAAACTCTCCCCCAGGCACATGGATCTGATAGACCTCAAACAGACCGGTGTAGACACCTACACAAGTTTCTCAACCTACTTATTTGCCACTGCAGTAGTAAGCTAGGAATAGCTCTTATCTTGGAGGTGACAGTGTTCACCAGTGGGCTCAGTACTGATACTTCACGGAGAAATTGAGAAGTAGAGGGTTACCATGGAAAGTGTTTTCACTAACAGTGCAAACCACACACTCACCAGAGTTAGATGCAAAAACACAGCAGATGCCTTGTGCCTATTTAAGGGTAGTATTGCCCAACCAAAGGGGACTCTAACAAAGGCAATTCAAGTTCATGAGTTCTGCTTTCTTAGGAGCAGATAAAACAGCCTGTTGCTCTTAAGAGGAATTCAATTATATTAGGTATCAAGAGGAAGCCGTTCGTCTTTAGAGAGCTGCAGCAGCAAAACAAGCAGTGCTGTGCATCTGCTGCTGGGTTGCCTTCAGCCACTTCACTACATAGCAGCAAATACATCCTCACCTAATGCTACATCAATTTGCCATTTGCTGCTCATTACAGAGCAAGTTCATCACATGTGAGCAGAGGTGGTAATTTTTAATTCATCTTTTCCACACACCATTCCACTGCCTTACAGATCAAGCAAAGTGAGCACTTTGGAAGCACATTTAAAGGCAGTGGGAGGAATCCCAGCATTAATCTCACAGTGCACAAACCACACACACCCAGCATTGGGATGTGGCACCCACAGCAGGGAGGGACACCTGCAATTCTTGGTGCTTTGCTGAGGATGATGCACATCAACTGTGATGCTGCAGCACCCAGAGCCCAGGCCAGGGACAAGGGCAGAGGGAGAAAAAAATGCTGCAGAGCAAGACTTTAATGCTGCTTTGATTAAAGAACGGGGCTCTGGGCTGGGTGATGGCTCATCCAGCCACACCTCCGGCACTCTGTAATTGTATTTGTGCAAATGTCAGCAGTGTGATGGGCACGCAGCGTGCTGAGCGCTCCATCCCAGCACTGTGGAGCTGGGGCACAGCATAGGAAAGGAGCACAATATTTCCTCCTCTGCCAAGGATTTCCAATGAGCTCACAGGACATGGGCAGCTCTCTGGGGGAATGCAGAGAGCAAGGCCAGTGCCTCTGGAAGTGTGGACGGCACAGCCCCGTTCCTCCTAGCAGCCAAACAAGCCACCAGAGCAAAGGAAAGCTCCACTCCAGCACTTGGCTCCAAGCTTTGTTCAAAGGGTATTTTCAAAAGAGCCTACAGTTTAAACTGCCATTAAAAAAAAAATAAAATCAAACTGCAGCCAAAGCTGGAGCTCCGGGGGCAAAGCCTTGCTGCCTGTTTGTGTTTTGCTAGCAGTGTCCTCTCACAAATACTGGCTGAACATTTAATTTCGCCTCTTCCCCTCACTCCCACAGCCTCACATAGGAAGAGGAGAGTGGGCAGCCTGGAGACAATTCCAGGAACATGTCGTTCTCCCCCTCCTCGTTCTGCCAGCAGCCACTGCATGCTGGAAAAAAAAAAAGCTGAAATCCAACAGGAGAGGTTAGGTATAAAGCTTCTGAAATGCCCCCTTAGATGTACTCAGCAGTCAGCTCAGCACTAAATGACAGAATCATTTCCACCAGTCCTAAAACAGCCTGGCTTAAATCCCTGGAGTGGGAGAGCCCAAGCACAGAAGAATCCCACCCAGAGAAAGCAACCCCACAGGAGAGGGGCTGGGCTGTCTGAAGGCAAAGAAGGGTCATTTCCCTCTCCACCAGCCCTCTTAAAACTGAAAACAGGATGAGAGCACCCTGAACTGAGTTGAGTGCTGGTGTTTGCTGGTGGCAGGGTTAGAAGCCTTTGCAGCAGCAGCCGCGATTTCCTGGAGTCTTCTAGATTCTTCTCAGCGTGGCCAAGAGAAATTCCGCTTCCCCTGCAAGCCCACAGATGAGTCTTGCTGAGAGAAGCCCCACACATGGTTTCAGTGGGATTTCTGTCCCACTTTGGGCCTGTATTTCAGAACAACCTTGTTTTTAACCACCTGGTAAGTCTTGTAGGACAACCCTGTCCCAACCATCTGAGATCTTCCTGCAGCCACACTTGGGAAGGCTGTCCTCAAGTCACACAGTGCTCCTCAAGCCTCAGAAACAGCAACTACATGGAGGAGATTGGAGGGATAAGGCTTTTTGACTCACCGAGAGGAGATTTTTTTTACATGGAGAAGCTGGTGGCCTACAAATTGAAGTGATCGAAAGTGCTGAAGCAGAAACACAGGCAAGAGGTTAAAAAATCTTTCCTAAAGGGCTGTATTGCAGGTTATGGGGAATTATGGGACTGAATGGTGGGGGACAGCCACTGTCCCTCCCCTGGGCGTTGCTTATGTAAGCGGTGTTCAAGATGTAGTACTTAGGGAGATGGTTAGTGGGCAGTACTGTGGTAGGTGGATGGTTGGACTGGATGCTCTTAGTTGTCTTTTTCAACCTTAACGATTCTACAATTCTAAGTGACATGGTGAGAATGGTTTTCATGAGGAGGTCCAGCCCTGGGGATCACAGGCAGGCATGAGCATCCACACTGAACTGCTAGCACAACCAGAAGCATCAAGCAAGCACCAAGGGCCAGCCTGTATCTTAGAGGTGTTCCCAAAATAACCCCATAGGCATCAGAGAGCACACTTATGAGTCCTGCCTGGCCACATGTCTAAAATTCTCCAAAAATAGCTCCTGCTTCCCCTTTGAAAAACACTGCGGTTCCCGATGCCTCGCAGGAACTCTGCTTCTGCTCAGAGAAGCCACAGAATAAGTGAGCAGCCCAGAAACTGATCTACGAGCACATCTGGAGTCGCCGAGATCAGCTTTACGGAGAAGGAAAAATAAAGATTTTAAACAGCACGTGTCAAATCCAGGGACCTTTATTTCTCTGGAATGGAAAGAATTTGCCAGCCTGGCCGAAAAATTGCAGGCGGCGATTGTACATTCTTTCAAATAAAAAAAGAACACACACACGAGTTTGGCTCCATAAATTTCTGTCGTAAGAAACAACTTTGAATTGTACACCAAGCTTTTTACAAAGCATCCACGTTAAGATGGTTTACCGTGCTCTATCACATTCTCGGCCATTTATACAGAATACACCATACCGAATGCTACATCAGCTTAAGACATTTTTAAAAATTAGTATTAAAAAGATACAAAGGCATGTTGGCTTTCATTTGGGTTTTTATTAAGACATGGAAGTTTTCTTGGTTTGTTTTCCTACGGAAGTCACTAAAAAAATATAATAACTTAATTCATAAGGACAAGATTGGTTAAAAATCCAGCCTTGCTTGCTTGGCAGCCTTCTGAGCTCGTACCTCTGTTGCTTCCATGAGTCTAACAGCATCGCAGGCTGCAGATGTGTCCTGCAGGGTCTCAGCCTGCACTCCAGATCTGGCCATGCTCTCAGTTACTGTTCAGAGTATTCACTGCGGCCAGGAAAAATTCCCTGCCCAAAGCTAAAAGCGACCTTCAGCCAAACAGGGAGTTTCAATCTGGGCCAATTTCACATGGATTTAGCCCTTTGTCTTTTGCTTCTTTGTACATCCTTTGGAAGTCTTTAAATCGAGGGGCACAGCCTAACCTGGCTTCCCCAAAGTGCATGCGTCCTGTGAAGAGAAAGTCTCCATCTCCTGGTCTCACCCCACACTCCAGCAGGGTTTTTATTTGTCCTCGCCAGTTCCCACTCTCCCCCGTGAGTTGAAAGACTTTGCTCTTCTGCCTGTACAGTTTGTTGATGCGGACGTGAATGACGGATTCTTGCTCTTCTGCCTCGTTCGTTACGTCTTGAATGGAGCCTCTGATCACTGGGAACACAAAAAGGACGTGAGGAAGGGTTTCCCCAAACCCCCATTGGAATAATGGGGTCCAAACTCAGCCCCCTGTAGCCAGGCAGCTCAAAGGGAAGTGATCTCACTGTAGCAGCCCTGGGTTTGGTTCCTTGCTATTTCTAGAATTGAGTTTGTGTTAGTAACCTCCAGCACACATTTGTGTTTGTTACAGGTTGTTTGCAACCTGTCCAGGAAAGGCACCCACGTATTAAATTCAAGCACAAAAATGACTGCATCAGAAAAACAGTATTGAATGCAATAAAGATTTATAACAGCAAGTTACATGCTTAGAGCTCTGACAGTGTACTTTCTGTTCTGCAGCCATCACAGATACCAGCTAGTACCGATACCAGCTAGTACTGATTTCCTCTTTTAAAAGGGAAGCAGAGAATTATTGAAACTTTTGGTCTTTTGTCAGCAGCCCATTTTAGAGCAGCAAGTAGAGGTACCCAAAAAGTCTTTGAGCTTCTACTTCCACCATGCCCTGCCCGCCCTGGGGAAGTAGGTGAGCGTTTTGAGGTCATTCTCACGTGTACCTCAGCCCTTTGGACAGCGTTTATCACAAGTGGGGTTTGCCAAACGTGGGTGGGTGTCTGTCACTTTTTTATGGAGGTTTGGTGACAGATGCCGTAATCAAGAGGGACAACAAAGGTGGAGATGAAATAATAACTCACCGAAATCGCTAGTGCAGACGGCCAAGAGGACCTCTGTGTCACTGCATGGTCGGCATGGAGCTGGAGAGAAAGGGGCAGAGTTAGCACAGGTCCAGAGGATAGGTAAGAAATAGCTGGTTTTAAATGAACCAAAATCTGCTTGGGGGGAGCAAGGGATCTTTGGGTCCAAAGATCTGACAGGCATTGACAAGGCTAAGAGAAATGCAGGCCAACCCCACCCCTAAGAGATTTTTGTAATTAAGCAGGAATATGGATCTCTTTAACACTCCTGCTGGGATGTATTATCCAGCAAACGCCCCACACACTCACTGCTCTTATGCAAAATGTGTTTTGATACCGGGTGCATTTGCAGAGAGATCTGCTGCGAATTCAAAGCTCTTGAAAGCGCTTTGAAGATCATGTGCCTTTTAAAGGCTGATGGCAAAGCTTCTTTCTTACAATTTCTATCAAGTGTTCTTGGGCTATTTCACAAGCCATTTAGTCTATCACCACATCAAAGTTCCAGGAGGTTACAGAATGGGGGAGGCAAAGAAGGAGAGAAAAACCAGCGCATGTGTTTGAGGGCGTCAAGGCAAAGCGGAAACTTGAGCCTGTATCTGGTAGAGCTCAAGCAGTACAAAGACCATTTCCTGTACTGCTGGAAACATTTGGATATCTGCACTAATCTAATCAATGCAAGAATGTGGCTCCTCTTTGTACTCAGCCAGCTATTTCTGAGGAGAAGGTGCTGTAGTTGCAGTACAGATGTTTCCATAATGCCCCACTGAGTTCAGGAATTTGCTTACTATCAGGGTCTGCCCTGCCTAGGGATGCTAATTAAGTCTTTCCACTGGAGGCTCAGGGATCCGAGCCCACTCGAAGTCGTCCTGAAGGACATCGGCCAGAAAAATGAACACCCATTGAGCTGCTCTGCCCTGATCCACGCAGGTGGGAAGCTGCAGGAAAACAGGGCTCACGCTGCAGACGAGGCAAAGCATTGAAACTACAGCAAACCAAAGCTTCACCTCTCCTACACACCTCCCCAAAAAATGTGATTTTGAACCTCAACATCTGAAAGCACTTAGCTGCCGGATCCTCGAATTGTCACACCCTTCCTCTCACTGCTGACGGCTTTCTGGAGGAGTTTATCCATTGCACAAAGTACCACCTTGAAACTCTCCTAAACAGCACTCAGCCATCAGCCTTCCCCAGCACGCAGCACAAGGAGATCTCTGGCGTAAGACAGAGCAAATCTCTGATTCTTTCCAAGGTCCCGGAAAGGCAGTGATCCAGAAAGAAGGATTATTGAATCCAATCCACCAGATTTACTCCAGTCAGATGATTAATACACAGTGTAACATGCTGTTTAATAGGATTAAAGAGAATGGAAAATGCACATTTCTGTGCGGAGATATTTGAAGGAATTATTCAGAAAGGTTAAGAAGCTCTGAAAGAAGAGGCTAGGAATAGGCAAAATAGTTTTGTTAAAGCATCTGGATCATCTGAGTATTTCTACTGAATAAAACCTGGATGCCTTCGGGCCCTTTAGAAACAATCCAGCCCTCGCTGGCCTTCTTTCCCCCACGCTCCCACATACCACTGCATCTCTTTTTCAAAAAACTTTGGAAACTGTTTAATATCATGAGAAATACAGAGCCAGCCAAAGCCTGGACACAACTGGAGTAGTACAGTAATGTCAGTCTAAAACTATGTTAATTTTTAGACTCAAGAGAATTTGATTAGTGGCTAAACCAAACATCCAAGTTTCATCTGACAGAGAAAATCCTAAATCACATCACATCCCACAATGGAATCATTTCATTCATTGCACCCACCAAACCCAGCCCACCCCATTCCCCAGCCTCCCTCTGCCCACATCAGGTCCCAGCTTACGTCCCCCAAACGGAGGTGACCCGAAAAGCTCTGGGAATCCTACAGCATTTTCACATGAACAGAAGTTCTAAAAACACAACTGATGGACATCCACAAAAAAACACAGCTGGATTTTTGATGCCAGATTGCAGATTTCTGCTCTGCAAAGATCTAATAACGAAAAGGCATCCTGGACTTCTCTGAGTGAAAACAGTCTTGCTTTAGACCAGATATCTCTGTAGTTTGTCCAACCCAGAAAATTGAAAAAACAGAATGACTAAGCCATTTTTGTTCTCCAAATGAGTGCAACACAAGCAACTGCATTAAAGATGAAAAAGAAAATAAGTGGTTCCATCAATTTAAATAGACTGACACTATAATATGTCAAATGAGCAAGTGTACGCATATACATGGAACAAAATCATTTTAATTGCAGACTCTAGGCAAAATCCTGCATCCTTTTTAAATGCAGAAGGAAATTAAAAGTGCTCAGTATTGCTCACATTAGATCATTACTTACAGCCCTCTTCAGATCCATGCTGACTCACAGCAGTTTGGTGGCATGCGTGCTCATTTAACAACCATTTACCACCACCCATCGCTGCAATACCAGACAGATGAAGAACAGAAATCCTCTTCTGTGGAACAGCTCCCACATCTGCATTCACAGAGTATCAAATACATCCTGCAAGTGGCAAAAACTAGCTATGCAAGCACAGATGGAAAGTGAGTTGTGAAAGATTACTGCCGAGGTAAATGGACCATTAAAAAGCAAATAACATGCACTGGCTACAGCTAAAGCTTCATTCCTGTGCAGTCTCATAAATAAAATCTTAAGAAGGAGACAGTGCTTATGCTTTCTTTTGAATTACAGCCATGAAGGAATCCACGTGTTTATGCCACAGCTTTGTTATTTGGGGTGCCCTTCAGCACCAGCCTGCGTTGGGCAGCCGGTGTTTTCAGAACCACGCGTACACTTCCAAGCTAAAAGAGGAAGCACCCCTACTTGTATCAAAACTGAAGGGGAAAAAGAAAAAAAAAAGGGAAAACCAACATTTCACACATGCACAGCAGTGAAGATGTTCATTTTCTGAGCAAAGGGCCCAGTTGCCAAACAAGAGGCTGTGTTTGTCCAATGCCCGACTCCCTGGGGACAGCTCCAGGTCTGCCCAGGTTCTCATGTCCCGAAGCAGAGCTCCGAAATTGCAGCAACAACACCAACGTCAGCTGCACTAATTCCTTTAGACTCAATAAGCCAAAGAGCCTCGATTCACACAGCAGCAGGGGAAGTAGGAAGAAAAAAAAAGAGAGAGAAAAGCAACGTTTTATTGAAGCCCTCTAAAGCCCAGATGCCTATAACTCAACCGCACTGCTTGTGGCATAAAGCCTGCATTGTGCACGTCGGCTGCCGACTCTCCTGGGAATGCCTTTGATGGATTTTGACAGTATCCTGACCTGAAGTAACCTGAGGCAGCCCTCTCCCTCCACCCCGCCGCCCGGTGCCTCCAAAGGCCTCTCTATTCACCTCCCCGCAGAGGGAGATGTAATTACATCATTCCTCACGAGCCAGCAGTCATGTCCCAGCTGCTTTGAGCGATTTGCCCTCTGAACCTGATGTTACCGAGGAGGACGCAGAGATGCTAACAATAGACTGCACTTGTTGGCCAACAGCTTTGTTGAACACGCTGCTGATCTTCTCTATAGGGAGGCTGAAACGCTCTGAATGGGGCAGACGTGGCCCAAAGGAGGGCCTAGAGCTCCAGGTGGTCCTGAGGCCAGTGCCAAAGAGCTGAGGTGGCTGAAGACAGCCTCTTCCCACCCTGGGGATGGATTTAAGGTCACCTTTAGTGCTGCACTATAGCTTAGGTCTCCTCACCATTGCAAGGGCTGTGGGTAGGCGGTGCCCTTTCCAAGGGCACACATCCCTTTTGGTTTGGGGCACCATAAAACTCTTCTATCCTTTGAAGGAGGGAGGTGAGGGTTATTCAGAGGGACATCATTGTAGTTTAGGACAACAGTTACCTGCAGGACCCATCCATGCTGACTCGTAATGCAGACATCATAGAAACCACACAAATAGGTCTGATCTTCCCTTGAAACATTTGTTTCAGCAGCCACACAAGGGACTGACCAACCTCAGCTTGCTCCAAAACCAGCTTCCAGCCAATGAGGAAGAGTTCTCTGTCCTGTATTTCCTTAACATGCCATGAAGAAGAATGGATGAACCTCTCTGCAGGTCCTCACACCCCATCCCAGAGCTCTATTTCCTCCCCTCCACCAACCTCCCCCATCCACCCCATGGCTCCAGCTAAGCTCTGCTGAACATCATCGTTGCTCTGACAGCAGACACAGGAAGAGAGACAGCCTTCAAGCAGAAGTGAAAATATTGAATGCAAAGTAATTGCAGAAAACCACCTTGCTGAGGAATGCCCTTTGGTTTCATTGAGCTCGTACACGCGTGCGGTGTGGTGGAGGTGTGGAGGAGGGAGGCACACAGCTGCTTCATCAGCACTTCAGTTTCTCGTGCCGTACATCACCCACATGCATTTGTATTTCTGAATAACTCTTTGAAGAGCAATCAGACATTCCAAGTATCAAAAGCTCCCGAGGAGGCCCAAGCAGGGCTGGAGCACTTTGTTAGCTCTAGGTTTGAATCAATTGATTAAAGCAAGCATCCCTTCCTCTTGCTGGCAGGCTCAGCAGAAGGCATTCAAAAGGGTTTCTGAGTTTTGTTGCAGCCCAGGCTGCTTTAAACCAAGCCAGCCAGCATTGCAGCACCTCGGCCCCCAGGATGAAAGCTGCCAGCCTGACATCAGCACTGGTTCAGGCTGAACAAAAAGTACCCACCCACACCCTTCAAACTCTTGTTGGCAGTTCTGTAATTGCAGCCATACTGGAAAGGGCATCATAGGATGAGTGTCCTTCCTGGAAACACAGAGCGCAGGCTTCCGGGAGCAGACGGTAAAAATAGAAATGTGGTTTCTCCAATGATGCTGCATTTCTCAGTCATATTTCTGAGCCCTCAGCAGAAATGACTACAGCTCAACCAACCAGTGCATGCAGCCTGGGCACAAGGGCTTAAGGGCAAAACATCATATGAGCAGATCTTGCCCTGATCCTACTTCCACTAATTAAAGAGCTGAATAAATTCTTTTAATTCTTACTTCTCAAGTTTGCCTAGGCTCCCTTTTTGAAAGGACTGCTTTCCTGTCACAAAATTTGGCAACCACTGGCTCACTCAGCCCTGACTAAGCATCTTTCTAAGTGTACCTGCAGCTTTCCTACCCCCTCAGAAAGTTCTTCCAGAGAAAGCCAGGATAACTTTCATCCTCCAAACAACCCCCACAGCGAAACACCACTCCAAGCAACATCAACACATCTGCATGTCAATGCCTCTTTTTAAATATAAAATGGAGATGTGAGCCAGGAGCTCAAACCAGCAGGGCCACATCCAGCACACCTGTGCTTAACACAATACCTGCAGCCACACACAAGGGGAAAACGTGGCCGGATGACAGGGAGCAGCTGGGCTGGAAGTCACGGACACCCAGTCACAACACACAGAGGAGCTCTCATCACTCTTTTGTTTTACAAGGCTTTCCTGTTCTTCAGATGGGATAGGATTACGTGGTTTTCTGCAAGCACTGCACTTTTCCTAGCATGTCGATAGGAAAATGCCAAGCTGGGGAGCAAACCCAACATTGGGGCTTGTGCTGATCCCAGCCCCTTGGCTCGATGGCCATCATATGGGGTCAGGAAGGACTGTGCTCCTTAAACCAAAAGAAGGTTAATGCTATGAATAAAGTACGAACCAGTTCAGAGCTTTTCTGAAGGCAGAAAGAATCATCTCCATTATTTGCTGGAAAGTTAATCTGAGCTCTGTGCTAAGCAAAAAAACTCTGTCTCCCTCCCTCTACCACCACAATTCAGCCAATATTTGGTACAGAACAAGATGGTGATTCAACAGCTGGTCCAAAGTAATGATGCTGCAGTGAAGATCCACCTCTAATTTCTGTGTCTGAAGCAGGGATCTCAGTAGCTTTATATCTTCAGAAAAAAATCACCTCCTCCAGCCCCTTGCCTTAGCTCATTTCCAACATTTGGTTCAACGTGCACATACGTACAGGTTTCCAGAAGTAACTTGGAAAACAGAAACCACTGGCCAAGAACCATTTAAACCTGCAAATAAGTTTAATGAAATGCAGACTTTCACATGCTGTGGCACGGACTGTGCCAAGAGAATTGAGTTAATACCACATCCTTCCTGCACAGAATAAAAAAAGCACACTGTAAACCTCACCAGTAGAGATGTGATGACCTTCGCATTCTGAGAAACGTCAAGACAAGAGCCCATAAACCAGAAATTTATCTTTTCACAGAAATGTCTTCCAAGAAGGTATTAAAGTCCTAAGTACCAAGGAAGACTGTTTATGTAAACAGTTTGAGGGAGAGATTTGGTACCAGGCAAGCTGCATTTGCAGCAGCTTTCAAAATGAAACTTGGCTCAGCATCTCTGGAGCATGTAAGGGTTCTCTGGGGTTGCACTGCAGAGTCAATGCCTTTCTGCTGTTCCAAGATGCAGCACCCTTTCTGACAAATGAGCTGAAAGGTCAGCTGGAAACACAAACAGCCGCTTGTTGAAAAAAAAAAGGAAAGAAACAAAAAGAAACAAAAGAAATTGCACAGCAGTTTTTATTCAAGCATCACCAGACACTGTTAAACTCTACCTCCAAGCACAAGTGGCTCCAACCCGGGAGAAATCCCAAGAAGTGTCATGACTTCACAACACTTCTTGCTGTCCCAGCTCCTATGGGCTGCCAACTGCGTGTCCCCAACACCTTCCTCCCCTGTTTCCCCTCCTGCCACATGCAACCATTGCTCAGCCACCATTGCTGCCTTCTGGTCTCTCCCCACTGGTTTCCAGTGTGGAGCTGGGCTCCAGGCTTGGTGCTGATGGAGAAAAAGTCATGGCAGAGCTTCACTGGGACAGCACACAGCAGCAGTAGCAAGGTCAGCACCTAGCTGAGCTGCTGCACTTACCCCTTGCATCACCAGTCCTATAAAAACCCTCAGTACAGTCAAGCCTGCAGTGTATCACATTCAAATAGCTGTACTGAGTAAACCAAATCTTTAGTTTAATTCCCTCTGTTCAAACTGCACCAGCAAATAGAGCCCAGCAAACAAGAAGCTTCTCAGCAATTACAGTCTCACGTGCTCCTGTGCAAGCAGCCTCAGTAACCACCTGCCATTTCTTTGCTTTCTCTCTCTCTCCCTGCAATTAAATAGAAAAGCAGACAGCAAGTGACTGCTCGGAACTTCTGCTGTATGCCCACAAGACACCAATATAAAGCCATTAAAAAATAAAATCAATCTGTTTGTCCCCAAGAGGATTCCTTTCTCCTTCCTCAACCCCCTGCTGCCCCAGCGGGGACCAGGAATGGGAAGCTCTGGGCAGGAACAAGGATGGGGCTGAGATGCTGAGGGTCAGAGATCCCCTGAGGGTTGCAGGACCTGGGTTCTGAGTTCTGCTCCTGCCCCACAGCTGCAGCACTGCACCTCCACGCAGCCTCAGCACCCCCCCAGCAGCACAAGACAGAGCAAATATTTCTTCTGACTGAAAAACAACAAAGATTTATGGCTTGGCTCATCATCCCCTCCTGAAATTCACTGCGAAAATATTTTTTTCTTCTAAAGAAAAAACCATTTCAGAGCCTTGTAAAAGCATGCGCTAACCAGATCGAGGAAAACAAAGTTCTAAGGGAAGCTCTGATGTCTGGTTTGGTTTGGGCTGTGACAGGCAGCTAACAAAACACTCTGTTCAGACAGCATGCAAGGGCAGGAGATGAGAAGTTACATGGAGCTGCCTCTCCTGTCCCTGCCAGGGCCCCGCAGTCAGCACCCATGGGCTGAGCTGTGCCAGCAGCACAGTGCAGCCCTCTCCCCATCCCCACCTCTCCGGGCCATTAATGCCTCCTATGGGGAGCAGGATAGAATTAAGTAACGAGTGGCTGGTTAAAGTTAAATCCCAAGAGCAAGGTAATGACAGATCAAAGATTAAGTGATTCTTTTTTTTCCCTTAAAAAAAAGCACTTGTGCACTCACATCCCCACAGGCCCTCCTCCTGCCTGCTTCTAGAAAGCGGATTCTTTCTGGTACATGGGAGAGCTCTGAAGGAACACAGTGAGTGTCGTTTTAAACCCAGGTTTACTGGGTCAGCACATTCTTATAGAGGGCTCAGCCCCACGCAGGGAGGTGATGGATGTGATAGCACTGCTCTGTGAGCCCCACAAAAACTTACTTCCGGCTTTACATTTGTAACAGGAAAAGCTTTAAGATATATACATTCTTTTTTTTCCCCTCTTTTCTTGTCATCCTCAGAGCGCTGACCTATCCTACATAAAATTTTTCCTCTTTTTTGCCTTACATTTCTCACTTCCACGTAGACCTTGACTACATTGGTGTAAATCTGCTGACAGCCCCACTGGGGCAGAGCTCCATCCTGCACACACAAACGACCCTGGGGATGGGTTAAGGCACTGGAAAACCCAGCCAGACTCTCTGTGCATATTTAACAAGTCACAGCTTTGGGCCCAGGGCAGCTTCCAGGTACCCATGTAACATTACAGTGAATGCTTTCTGGCTTCTACAACAGATTACAGCTAAAGAGATTTTCCGCCCTGCAAATCGAGCCCCCAGCTCAGGCAAATTCTGACCTAAGTTTCTTATTCCTCCAGGAAGGTGGAGGGACAGGAGGAGGAATGCAGCTCCCCCATCCCAGAACTACAGCCCCAGGAATTAGCAAACTAAACACTTTCGCCGAGCAAGCACAGAGCATTATTAAAGACTGCCAAGCAACTCGGCTGGATTGCAGACCTGGTGGTGGGGACCATCTCCTGCAATACATAAAGGTCAGCGCAAAGCAGAGCCCCAGCTGCCCGCACAATTCACCTGACTGCTTATTGGTTTTGACTGCCCACTGAGTTGGGAAATAAGCTAACGGCATTCGTGGCCAGTCTAGCAAAAATAAGCTATTTTCTTACAGCCTGTCCCCTGCAGCTGTGTATTTATCATTGCTGCTCCATTGTCACCTCGTCTGCCCACTGCAGAACCAGCTCCTGCCCTGGCAACATCAAAGGGCAAGCAGGGCCACGGGAGACTGCTGTCAAACCCATTTGCTTGGGGGAAGGAGAGATTAAATTAAGGCATCCCTCCCGTTTTATTTTATTAGTGGTTGAAGATTTCTCAGTTCAACAGTTTCACGTTATTGAGGCTCAGTGATTCCTGAAAGCATCAGCCCTGCTCAGTGTTAGGGGGTGTAAGTGGAGCACGTGTGCTGCCCGTGCATCAGAACTGCCCTTCAAAATCATTTCACACAGGAAGAAACCTAAAAAGCTTTGCTCTTAAGCTCTTAATCATAGCCCAGGTACCAATAAGCGTTCTTAATTTCCAGTCTGTTTTCTCAGGCCAGTGAATTAATAGTTTACAGGAAATAGCTGAATACTGTCCTTCATTAGTTAACTGGATTTATCCAGTTCTGCTTTGTTTTTCAGATACCCATTTGAGCACAGTACCTCCTATCTGTTAATATTCTCAGCCAGGTACCCAGCATTAATAAAGAAAACATATCAAACAGTTACTAGAACCTGCACTAAGTGGGGAGATGCCATCAAGATAAAGGGCCATTTTTTGTTAAAGTTTGACTTCTTTACAACACAAAAGTGGGTGGGTAATGAAAGTGCTTTACCTCCTGAGCCCTAACAATCAAATTACAGATAACCCCACGAGCGCATAATGGCAAAGGCAAATTATGCTTGTGTAAAGATGGATCCCGAGCTTGGATGCCATATTTCTGAAATACAGAACTCGGGGAGCAAATAAAGGTCCTTTGGTCCTCCAGCGCTTGGTCAAACATACAGAGCCCTGTTCAGGTTGGTAGAGGAGCAGTTGAAGAACAGGAAAAGCCAATGACTCTCAAGGGACCTTCTCCATTTCCACAAGAATTTGATCCCAGACCCAGACCAGGCAGTTTGGGTGGATCATTGCTCTCAGAACACTGCTGGGAGCCGTATGGCTGAAGAACACTCCTGGTAAAAACTCCATCTACCTGCCAGTATAACAGCCTGGAGTATTTTAACCCAGCAGAAGAGATTATAATCAACAGAACTCAACAACCCAAACAAGTTCTGCAGCTTCTTGATGGCCTTGGGCCAAAATGTCACACTGCCTCAGTTCCTCCGTTTGGCTTCAGAGCCACTGAAAGCACTTGCTGAAGTCAATGGCCCATCTGTATGGATGGGAACTATGTGGGGGTCCAAGCCAAAACCTAATCTGAAAACGAAACCATTTTCAACCAGCATTGCTTTGGGTATCAGGGAGAACACAGCCAACAGGATGCCTGGATGGTGGAGCTGACCTTACCATGGGACTGCGAATTCCCAGTGAGGTGAAATGCATTTTTTCACTGGTCACCATCAGCCTAAAAACCAGGCTGTGCCAGATTTCAGAATTCTGGATTAAAGCGAATCAGTGCACAATACGTATTTCCTCCAATTAGGGAAACCTTTGGAGGATGTGGTAAGGCAAACTCAGAGCCAAACTCCCCAGATTTGGAAAATCGTAACGACTCGCCGTGTCTTTCAACCTTCCCGAGAAAAGGGAAAGGCTTATTCAGAACCTGCGTGTGTTTTCTGCTGAATTATTTGCAAGGCTCTGATTAAGTGGGAAAGAATGGCTGCAAACTAATAAAACTTGAGGTTTTCTAATTAAACCACAGGCACCCTGCCAAGCATTGCTGATTTGTTGATGCGCCCTGCAATGTCAGGACTCTGAGGACACAACAGGTCATTAAAGTATTAAACAGATGACTTACACTCTTTAATCAGAGCCGGGATGCCAAGTTAGGAAGAGAGAGTAAACTCAAGGGCAGAGTACAATAATTATCACCAGGAAACAAACACATCGTTGAGGGAAAGTCGAGAGAAATTGTGAGTGACTGCTGGAATAGCTATAGCACAAGGAAAGGGCTGGATCACCAGGCCCCACACCTGGGTCCTTTATGAGCAAAGCACAAGCTTCAGGCACCCAACCATGAAGAGACCACCGCTGACTGCAGCAGACTTCCTCCCCAAACAGACTGATCAGCAAAGAGCATTTATTTGGGGTTTTCACACTAAAAGCAGAAGCAGCTACAGAAGAAAGAAGGTCCACAGGCTGCAAGGGGTCCCGAATGCATTGCTCCATAGAAGCCTCGCAAGCTATTTGGCAGTTTCCCCAGACGTATAGATATTTATAGGAGAATAAAAGTGCTCATCTGACTGAGTAGTGGAAAGAGTCATGTATGGCATTTCTCACCCCCCGTCACCCCTCCCTAGCATCAGAACCCAAAAACAGGCAGAAGAAATCATTTAAAACACAATAGAGATCCCTCATTTGCCTCGAAGGCTCTGCTGATGAACTATTAAAACACTTCTTCTGTCCAAACAAGACACTTGGAGCGTGAAACAGATAAGCCTCCTGCATTGTTTTATAACAGTGCTGAGATCAACCAGCGTCTGTCAGAGCTGAAAACACAGCAGGCCTAGAAAAAGTGGCTTAAGGAAGGCTGTAGTCAGATTCAGCCCTCAGTCTGACTGCTGAAAGTCTCTGAAGAAAAATACCCAAGATTTTACGTGGAGTGCAGAGCACTGAATTGTGAGAACAGCATGGTTTGTACTGGGATGGTGAGCACACTCGACTGCAGCAAAGCTCAGAAGAAACCATATCCACGTGCAAATTAAAAGCAGAGGGGATGAGCACTCTTTCTCGTGTGCTGCTTTTATGCATATGCAAAAGCAATTTCAACTTTTCTTTGGGAAAAAAAAAACCACGTATCTTGACTTTTCTTGGTGCAGTGTGACTCGCTTCTCGCTGGCCTGCCTGCATCTGCGTCCTCACAAAGAAAGGAGCACTGACTCTGGGAACATTCTCCAAATAACTGATCAAACAAGGTCTTTAATGTCTTCTGCGATGGAATTTTACTACATAGCTAGCATTCTGCACAGCATATTCATCTTTGAAGAAATGATCTTACAGGGAAAGCAGCGCTGCAGTTGGTGCCAGGCCTCTTTGCAGCTCTTGTACAGTGCAGAAGTGGTGAAGTCTGCTTGAAACGCACAGCCCTCAGTACTGGCCTGCGAGTTGCACGCAGAGCAGGAGCAAAGAAAGCAACGTAAATATGTGAATATTTGCATTTTTTTGTTTTCATGGCAAACACGCCATCTGTCAGTTAGCAGGGTTACTGCATTAGCCCTCAGCCCGCTGCTGTCTGGCTGTTAGGAACTGTTTCCAGGGTCGAAACAAGATCTGTGGAAAAGATCTGAGCAGCCAACATCCGCATGGCAGCAGAGCAACCAGAATGCATGAATGTATTAATCCAGGGTCCTGTCGTGGAAGAGAATGGGACTCAAGCTCTTCAGTCATCTACCCAAAACAGGATGGGAGACACACAGCCTGGAAATACAGCGACAGCTCATCAACCACACTGCTGTGTATCAAGTGGCATCTCAGCCACAGCACAAGGGATCGTGCTGCCCACCCTCAGCAGCCTCCGCTCTGCTCCTTGGGCTGACTTTTGGGACGCACTGTCCTCCATCTGCTGCTGCTCAGGTTGCACTGGGCTTCTCTCCTTCCAGGAATCAGGGATAAAACCTGGAGGCAATTCTGCATGGAGGAGAATCAGACACCACCTATCTGCAAAGGTAGACCCTTCCCAGTCATCCTCCACCAATGCTAGTTCTTCTTCTTCTCAAACTGCCTAATTGATCAGCACAGCTATGTTACACCTACAGCTTTCGTTCTCAAGTGGAACCACAAAATGGCTCAGGTTGGAGAGGACATCCAGGTCCAACCCCTGCCATAGGCTGGTTGCCAACCACCAGCTCTCACCCAACCTGGCCTTAAATGTCTCTGGGGTATCGGACTTTTAAGGGTCATAAATTCTTTTGTACATTCCCCCTTCCTACAAACTTTCGTTGGTATAAAACTCCTCCCTGCAGAACCTGATTTGCAGAGGGTGAGAGAAGACAACGCTGGCACCGTGCACACAGTGTCAGCCTGCTGGAGGCTCTGCCACTGCACGGCAATGCTCCAGAGAGTGGACTAGGAGGAGCTGAAGAAGGAGCACAGCAGAGAGGAAAAAAATAATTGGATCAGCAAGTAGCAGGAGTTGTAGAAGAAAAAAAAAAAAAGACAGAAAAGGAGTTCCTCCTTGTTTAAATGTTTGTTATTCAAAACATGCAGCGGGGTTTTAAAACTGATTAAAAAAAGCGCTTAGCCAACTGCTGCAGCAAGGCTCAGAAGCCCAGTTCACCCTGGAGTTCACTGCAGGGTAAAGCCAGTTCCTGTGATTCACCCCAGGCCTGTAAGGGGAGAACCGTTCACAATGTAGCCCTTAACAAATCATTTGGAGTTCAGCCTGCGCTACCAGCTTCCAAAAAACAACAACAAGGAATTAAAAAAATATATCTATTCTTCCGCAATAGCTTGTTTATAAAACATGCCCTTAAAAGCACATGAAATTCAGACCCAACCACTTTCCCACTCGCTCACTCTGCCATCTGTTCTGCATCCAATACAATACGTGAAAACACGACCGATATCCCAGAACTCACCAGAAACTGTGTGCAAATCAGATGCGATCCCCCTGCTCATCAATTCGTACTGGAAGCCTGTAATCTTCCTGCTAATGTCCTGCTGGGGGGTGGCCTCGACAAACAGCCCCCCCTGGTCATAGCCAAAGCAGTACACCTTGCTGGGGCTGCGCTCTCCATCTCGGACCAAGAGTTTCAATTCTCCAGTTTTTTCCAAATAAATATTTGCTCCTGCGGAGTCCTTGAAGGGCTTTATGCAAACAGTCAAATGTTTGTAGGAGGCGGGTGAAGTGTTGGGTCGCAGGTTGACTATGAGTGCTCCCGTGGGATACATCCACTCTATGGAGCCTTCGGAACAGCGGAGGTAGACCTGTTCAACATCCTTCTTGTGAGACTCGTGAGTTAAGCCACTGAGGGAAGAAAGAAAGAGAAAGTCAGAGAAATGACAGAGCTAGTAAAGCAAATGTCATAACCTCAAACCTTCAAAGAGCCACATCAACGAGCGCAGGAAATCTACTGAAGGGTTGAGTGTTAGCCCAGCCAGCTCGGCAGCTGCCAGAAGCATTCATCTTAATATTAAAGGACAATTTTTAAATCGTCTTCCAAAAGAAAAAGTCAAACCACTAATAATTGACTTCAACATTAAGTAGGATATAAGCACATGATCAAACGCAGCTAAATTACTACAGCCTTGATTGCTGCCCATCAGCTGAGCTGTGGCAAACGACTGGGCGCATACCAGTGAAACACGTCCACTGCAGCTCCCTTCCCGGTGGCTCACACCAGCGCGGTCTCCAGCCTCACAGATCTGACCCCACCTTTCTACGAGTACTTTGTTCCTCTTCCAAGTCTGTATTCCCAATGGATCTGAAACTGGGAGGGAAGCCAAGTTCTCCCCGCGAGCCGGAGCACAGGGATGCTCTGGTGCTGCTGATACTCCCACCCCAGTCTCCAAAATAGGAGGTGGGGAAAAAAGACCTCCCCCCACTCCTCATTCATAGCTAGGAAGCACAGAAGTATGCTTCCCTACTTCCCTCAACATGAGGTTTAAACCTTTCGCTGTTTAACACCAAAAGGCTCTGAGCTGTGGGTGCTCAAAGGGGCCAGTTAGTACTGCTGGGACAATGGGACACCACCACTCCTGTGTCCTTGCTCAGCTCTGGGGCAAGAAAGCAAACACCCCAGAAGTCACTTTCAGGGCAGTAATCACAGAGATGGGACCGGAGCTACGCAGGGATCCCAGGCCTGTGGGATGCCCAGGCTGATGGGAAACGTGTAGTAAATCCTACAGCCTGCTTATCTGTGGCCTAAGGCAGGACTGGCTCTGAGCAGCTCTTGCTGCGTGTCGCTGCTACTGGGCCAACCCTGCACAGGTTCTTTATCCAGACTTCAAGCACAAATATTTACCAGTACTTAAAGAGGGGCTCCGGTACTTGAAGGCCTACAGGAAAGCTGGCGAGGGCTCTGTATCAGGGAATATGCTGATAGGAGAAGAGGAACAACTTTCAACAAAAAGAGGGTGAATTTAGATTAGATATTGAGAAGATATTCTTCACTCAGAGGGCGGTGAGGCCCTGGCACTGCTCTGCACACGGAGCTGTGGTCCCAACCATGGAGGTACCACAGGCTGTGGATGGGCAGCCCGAGCTGGGGGACAGGCAGCCCATGGCAGGGGTGAGGCTGGGGGGCCTTAAGGTCCAATCCAACCCAGTTCCCAAATATAAGGGTCACAACGATGCTCTGAATGCAGCTCCCCGATCTGCTGTTCAGCACTTTGGAGAAACTCCCATTTACCGGATTAACCAAGAAAGGAAAATATGTAAAAAGGATGAAACAACTTGTACCCTTGTACACAGGAAATCTGTGGCAAAGACAGAATGTGTTTTAAATAGTGCAAGTAATGACATCAATCTCTGGTTTCTCAACAGAAACCTCCAAATCGACAGTTCTTCACCCCAGAGATACATTCACGTGCTGAATGGGGTTAAAATTCAAGTCAGCATTTAGAAAGTAACAAGAAACTGTTTGTAAAATGGGGGGGGGGGAAGGATGGAGGGGGGGTGAAAAAACACACACACAAACCAACATATGGTTTGCATTTACTGTTGATGTGACTCATTATTGTGAGTGTCAGTGTGACCCACTTGATAGAGGTTACACAAGGAAGCTCAGGACAAAAAGGCATATTTAATAATAATATGCCTGCAAACATGTGCTTCTGAATGATCCTGAAAGCCACATCAAGAACACAGATGAGGAGAATCGAGGGACAAGTTTTTGACCTCTGGTCTCTTGCCCTCCAATTCGGTAGTGCTTGACACGTTCAGGAAACTTAACTTTCAGTGGGACATTTCAAGTTGACTGTAAATCCACATCTGGTCCACAAAGTCAGCTTTCACCACAGCACGAGTGTGATGCCGCTCAACAGAAAACACAGAAGTCTGTTCTCTTGCAAGCAGTGAATAAGTAAAACTAAATAGTGTGAAGTTTATTTCACTGCACAGAGACAAAAACAAAAAACAAACAAAAAAAAACAGAACAGCCTTCATGCATCACTTGTTTCTTCTTGGGACATCAAAGCAAGCTATGTAGGATCTGTAGGCCTTATACTGGCAACTTCCACTCCTAAGCCTCAGTGTTTAAACAGAGGGAAGGTGCATGGGGCAAAACTCTGAACTCATGCACTGAAACTGCTGTTGCAAGTGATCCTACCAGCACCGAGGCACTGAATTTCTGCCAGAGGAAAAAAAAAAGCCTCAACATTCATTTTGTTCAAACAATCATGCTGCTCAAACAAAATAAAACAAAACAGGGCGGACTCTGAAATTATCTTCTGAAAGCCAATTATATCCCACAGGCAAGAGCGATGCCATTAGACAGACACATCAAGCACAAGTACCTGTACACATTAAGCCCTATAATAAAGGGTGACTCAAAAGTTAAGCAGATTTCAAAATACACGCCAGCGTTACTTAACAGCAACCACCATCATCCAGTCAGACCTGTCACTTTGCTTGCAGTCAAAATGACATGTCACCACATCAAACTTGTTTAATGCCCTGCTTAGCTCTCACTATCCAGTTATACCATGAAATAAAGGTCTGTACCATAAAATAAAGGAGGTGTATTTTTTCTACCTTTTTTCCCCAAGTTCATCATGTTTTTGTTGCTTTTAAATTCACAGCAGGCAGATATGGCAGCAGGCTCACGGTTACAGTGACGGATGAGCCATCCATCATCTCCTTCAGATCTCTGCAGTTTATTGGGACTTCTATCTACAGCAAGCACTGCTTCCTCATACCAATCCATGAGAACATCCTGAATCACTGCACTGGTCTCCTCGTTCCCTTTCTGGTTTCAGCCCTGCCCCGTGTCTGCCTTGAAAGATCTATGGCTGTGTTGGTGCAGTAAGCAGTTATGCTGCAATACGCAACAGGTGCTATTCAGAAGAAAAAAGGGATGACAGGACTGGCACTATCTACTTCTATTTCAGATGCTCTGAAGAGTTACTCAAAGTACCAACGTCCTCTTAGCACCCTTCAGTGAATGCAGAGAACTTCAAATCCTAATTTAGGGGATAATTAGATAATTAAGGATGACAACATCAAGATGCAGAGAGCAAGATCAATGGGTGCAATCTGCCACATCACAGCTGAATTCTCACTCTTCCAGACTGTATCAATACGGTCAGAGCAGCATCTTCCCAGCATGTCAGTGGGGTGGTTTTGCCCAAAACATTGTGAAGTCACTGCAGCAAGAAAACCTGAAGCTACAGCAAGAGTAATAACCAGGCACACACCACAGCAAAGTTTCTGCTTGCTTTCTGGACAGTGCTCTCCTGGAAGCTCTGTACTAAGCTATTTATTAGGATGCTGCTGTGGCCTACTGAGTGTACTTAAATTGCAGGTGTCACATTGTGCATTGCATCACATTCCCCTGGAAGCATGAGGGATATGCATAGGAATCCCAGCACAGCTCCTCACAGTACTCAGGGATGCGGGCTGGTCGCTTCATAAACTGGTGGGGAAAAAAATCATATCCAATAGATTCTATTTTCATCATTTTTAATATAGATGTATATAAAGGTGAGAAAAAGCCTTCACGTTTACTGTAGAAGATCACTAGGTTCTCAGTCTGCCCACACAAGCCAACTTAGAACTTCTCAGCAAAAAGACTCAACTTTAGTATCCAAGTTCATAGGCTTTTCAAAGTTATGGCCAAAATACAACAAACCACCCAATGACTTAAAAACATTACATTCCACAATAGAAAATCCTTTCTGACCTATGTAGCTATTAAGTATCCACACTGAAATACTTAATTAGAGGGTACTTATTGGCACATCAGAGTACCTTCATCCTTCCTAACTGCTCCTCCTTTAGGACAAATCAGGTGCCAGTTAACACCTTAGGACCAGCAGCACTTCTGGTGACACCTGCATGCTACCAGTGAGACCAGAGACAGCCAGGCATGCTCCATCCCCTCCCCATGGGCTCTATGGGGACAGCTGCCCACCCAGAAGATGCACACAGCTGGAATGCTTAGGGATGAAAACAGGTACAGCTTTCAGGGCAGGGAGGCTGGAAAAGGAAAATAATGCAATTAGGAGTTTGCCAGAGGACTAACGGGTTTGGCCCATATCGAACGGACTCGCCTTCAAGTGGATTCACTTAGAGATGGAGATTAATGACACAACAGTTGTCAGGAGTCCAAAAAAGTTTAGAAAAGAAGTAAATAGCGGCATCAGCCTTCAGACAGCCACAGATAGGAAGTTGTTACGCTGCGAGTCAGCCCAGCTGTTTCCCCACTTTGAATTCTCCCTGCTCCAAAATACCTTCCTGACACGAGCTGGCCCAACTTTTATTTTACAGAAATTCAGATCTCAGCAGAGCAGCGAGCCAACATTTCTGACTCCCAAAGCAATTTTCTTCAAGCCGACAGAAAGCCGGATCCAGCAGCGCTCGCCTGTTAGCAGAGCAGCTTTTTAAAACCATGAACAGACCCAACCGCACACGCTGAACTTATTACGAGCAATTAAAGGAGAGATAATTCGGGAGATAAACGTTTGAGAACCGACGTCGTTCCTTATTCAGGGCAATTAGAACAGATCGGAGCGGGCTGCGGCAGCCCAGCGCTCTCGGGACGGAGCGGGCAGCTTCCAGAACCCACCGGGACGGCGCTGCTGCGGGGCCGGGAGCGGCTGCGGTTCGGGGCGGTGAGCAGCGCGCTGAGCGGCGGAGCGGCCCGCAGGTGCAGCGCATCCCGGGGAACCGCGCATCTCAGTGCCGATCGCATCCCTGGGGAAAGCGGGACAGCCCCGGGAAGACGGTCGCGGGGACAAATCTCTCCTCGGGAACGTGGCACCGCCCTCCTCCTCCTCATCATCACCGTCCTCAGCCCACGGCGCCGCTGGGCAGAAGGGAGCCTGCCCCGGCCGCTCCAGCCCTGCCCTGTCCCGGCCGTTCCAGCGCTGCCCCGCAGGGACGGGAGAGAGAAGCGGAGCGGAGCGGAGCAGAGCCGCCCCGCTCCCGCCTCGTGCCGCCCCCTCCCCGCACCCGGCCGGGCATCCCGCTTTCGCCCTTTTGTTATCGTCCCCGGTTTCTCCCCGAGGTGAGGGGACGCGGGGCAGCCCCCGCTTTCTCCTTCTGGCCTCACCTCCCCTTCCAGTTGCACAGGTCGCTGGAGTACTGCGCCTCGGCGCCGCCGCCCAGCAGCAGCCGCAGCCCCAGGAGCAGCGGCAGGAGCCCGGCGGCCGGGGCGCTCCGCATGGTCCCCCCGCCGCGACCCCCCGGCCCAGGGTCGAACGCTGCGCGGGAGCGGTGCGGAGCGATGCGCGCAGCCCCCGTGGGCTCGCCTACATGGCGGGCAGCGCAGGGCGGAGCGGAACGGAGCGGTTACCCCATGCCCGACTCCGCGCTGCGCCGCTTCGGCTCGGCTCTGAAGTTTGCGGCGGCTCGGCTGCGGGCTCCCAGCTGAGGGGCGGGAGCGGGCCGGCCTCCCCGAGGAGGCTGAGCTCCTCCTTCCCCCGCTGCCTCCCTCCCTCCGTCCCTCCTTCGTCGGCGGGGCCGGCACTTGCTGCGCGAGCAAAACGCGGCGCCGGATCGGGAGCTGCCGCTGCGCCTCGGGCACGTTACGGCGCAGCGCAGGTGCGTGGCACTGCTCCGTGCCCGGCCGCCCCTTCTCGTGAGCTCCGGCCTCGGCTGACCCCGCAGGTCCCGCTGGCAGAGGGGCTTCGCTCTCCCCGTGACGTTCCCCGGGTGCCAGGAGTGCATCCCGCACCTCGGTCCCCAGCAGCTCTCCAGCTTTCCTCGAGGATGTGAGCTGGTCGCTTTGCTGGAACCTTCTTTGTGTTGCCACTTAACAGGAAGCAATTAGGAGTCGATCTGATTTGTGAACTCTCCTTAATGATCGCTCTGGATACCACCGTGTCTTGCGTAATGCCCATGTGTAATCCACAGTTGACTTGGGATGCTTAAATCCCCTCCTGCGGGACACCAGCAGCATAGAAATGCTTTCCAGTGTGGGAGAACCCCATAACTACAAAACGGGGGGGAACTGAATGCGGGGAAGTGTGGGGGTGATCCCCCAGCACACAGACAGCACTCAGGCCCTGAGTGTTCTTTTCAAGGGGAGCGAGGTTGATGTTATACAATTCTACACCCACAGATAGAAGAGGGGTTAATGCACTTCCAGATCACTGCGTTTCTCAGTGTCCCGTTGTTCTTTCAAGTGTCTGTCACTGCTCAGGGCAGGGCACTGAGGGGCTTTTTCTGTGTGAGAGTTCACGGATGAGCATTAAACACATACAGCAGGCTCACAGTTTGGTGTTACCTTCCTTGGTGCCTTTTATAGCACGTAGAGGGATGGTGCAGCTCGGAGCTCTCCCTGCCTGCTGCGGGAACAGGAGGGCATCCTCAGCACTGCATCCCTTTCCATTTGCAGGCTCAGCTTTTCAAGTCAGGTTTTTTTGGTTGTTGTTGTTATTGTTCTGTAAATCGCAGGTAGTGTCCTGTTGCTTATGAAGTACTCACATAATTGCAGTAATTACATCAAATGATGCAATGCATGTACAGATGCAGTCAGCACGCAGGGACGCGATGGCAACGCGCAATGGTGCAAAACGCCCCATTCTCCTTCTCATGTGCGGCCACACGGCTTCAGGGCTCTGAGCCTCGATTATTTCTTTAGAAGGAGGTTTTGTTAGAATGTTTTCCTTCCTGCCCCGCCACTGGAAAGAAAAGCATACAGAGCAAACACCATATTGCTTTATTCCTCAGTGTGTTTATGTGTACAACCCTCTGAATGCCCCCCAGCCCCCCAGATCCGATTCCCTCCGCAGCGCTCCAACTCTCTGCGTTTGGTAAAACAAACAAGTGCCCGGGCAGCCGCTCACATTACATTGGAACTTTTGAAACTGCCCAAAAACTGGGAACTTTTCAGGCGTTGGAATAGAGAGTGTTATTCTGCGGCGCTTTTGGCTTCCCTTCACCCCTCGTTTCAGCTGATTTAAGGCAGTGGCCTCAGTTCTGGGGGCTCAGGGCAGTAATGACAACGCGGGGGCTTTGGAAGCATTGTTGTCTCCGTGCCTTCGTGATGCTGACATCAGACCGACGCTGAGGAGACTTAAAAATGAGCACAGCAGAGGCTGCGGCTGCGGAGCGCAGCGCCCAGGTTAAGCCTCCCCCAGTTCCGAAGTGAGGGGCAGGAGGAGATAGGGAACCTCTGCAGAAGGGGCTGCTCGGTTCGCTCATTTGCATCTCAATCCCCACAATGCTCTTCCGGCTACTCACAGCTATTCCATAGTAGTGCTCTTGGCTGAGTTCTGGGAACACGCTCAAAGGGTGAGGCAGCTTTTGGATGCACTGAGCTGTTTTCTGTTTGAGCTGTGAAAAGCAAACATCTTTTCAAGAGAGAACATTCTGAACAGTAATTTTTTCTTTCTTTTTTTTTTTTTTCATTTACAATTCAGAAAGAGCAAAACTTCAGTGAAATCTGGAAGGAAAATACTGTATAATATCAAAAGGAAATATAAATCCTCTGCAGCGAAGGCTTCACACTGCCCAAAAGCAGAAGTTGCTGAGTTATTAGGCTGGCCTAAGATTCTAAGGTTGCAGAACTGGAGGCACAGGTTCTGGAAGCAGCTCTGTGCACTCAAACACTCAAACCCCACTAAAACTCCATCACCTCCTCAAGGAGCAGCTCAAAAGATGAGGATCTGCACAGCCACTGAGGGCATTCGCCTCCAAGTTCTCTTTGAGCATTTTCTTGTCACAAATCCAGGCAAAGCTGGAGGGGATTTTAAAGGACTCAAGGAACAGGAGAACCTGTTCATGGAGAGAGACTGCTTTGCTTTACACTCAAATGTGCACAAGTGGAGAACAAAAAACTGAGCAGTGATTAGAGATGGGCTCAAGCTCAGGTCCGGATTTACATCTTCCTCAAAGCACAACTGTGTTTAGACCTTGAGTGTTAGGGCCAGAGCTCTCCTGCCAAGTCAGGAACCAGCTGAAGGCACTTTCAGATGCAGCATTTGGGGTTAAGCACATCTCAGATAAACGTGCAGTGCTGGTTTAAACAGTGGGGCAGACCTAATCTGCTGAAGTCTCACTCTGCATCACTGTCCCAAATTCATAGAGGTTCCTGAAGAACCTCGCCTCTCCTTACCCAGCCCTGTGTGGGTTCTGATGTGCATCCCCACATTCTTTTGCTCCCAGGCAGCTGATTTATTTTCATATTCATCAGCTTGTGGGAGGTGGATGAGGTCCTGTGCAACCCCACAGCCCCTTGCTGGCCACAGGAAGGGAAATCTGAGCCTCTAAAGGAGGAGGGGAAGAAGGAGAAGGAGGGTGATCTCTGGAAAGGCAATGCCAGAGCTGAACAGCATGCACAGCAAAGCAGAAAGGAGAAAAGCTGGAGAAGGATTCAAACGAGTCACAGAGAGGATGAAAAACAATACAGGAGCAATATTAAATAAATACCATTTGTAAGGTGAATCCAGTGGACAGGGAGGAATAAGCAGAATAATGAAAGAGAGAGAGGTTCAGCAGCAGAATAGGCAGTGGGAAGCCTTTGTGTGCAGTGTGGGGGGACAGAGTGATGGCTCTCATGAAATTAAAATTAGTAATGGAAGTATACTCATCCATAATTGCACCCTCCTCATTCCTGCTTACCTCTGTTGCTACTCACAGCTGAGCATAGTTCCTGCTGCTCCTGAATCACTGCTGCTCACATCTTCTCTTAGTTTTGATGTGCTTGTTTGCTTTTAATGGAAAATTTTGGAGTGTAACAGAAAACAAAGTTTGAAGAAAAATAAGAAAAATTTCTTACAAGAAGCCGATCACAGAATCACAGAATCACAGAATGGCCCAGGTTAGAAGGGACCTCAAGGATCATGAATCTCCAACCCCTCTGCCGCATGCAGGGCCACCAACCTCCACATTTAATACTAGACCAGGCTGCCCAGTTCCCCATCCAACCTGGCCTTAAACGCTTCTAGAGGCCTGTGAACACCCACAGCCTCTCTGGGAAGCTGCTTCAGCACCTTACTCTGTCTGTGAAGAACTTGTTAACTGCATGCCTGAAATAAACCATAGGACAATAGGATTTCTGATGGAAAAGTGTCGATGTGGAACGAGGCAGCAGTGCAGCAGAAGCATTGGAGGAGGGGGCAGGAAACAAGGCAGCCCCTCTCTCTTGGCAGCTCTGCAGCTCCCAGACCCTTGCGATGTCTGCATCAGCAGCACAGGTAGCTCCCACCCAAATCAACGGGTCTTGCTGTAGGCACAGAAGTGAGACTTCAGTGTTTTCAGTACCTAATTGTCTGATAAACAGAAAACCTCTAGAAAAAATACATATATTTGGATACGGTACATAACATCAAAATAAAGAAAGTAGTGGAGATGCCCGGACTTGTGATGTGGCCAAAGCAGTAGGTGTGCCCACACTTACACCTACTGGTGTGCAGTGCACCCGAGAATGTGAAAGCAGTGATGCTACCCCTGCAGGCAGCAGAGTTCATTTAGTGTGAACTCTTAAAGACATTCAGGACAAATCTGTAGTTTGGTCAATATGTATGAGTGCATATTTCTTTTTTTTTTTCTTTTTTTTATTTCTCCGTTTCCAGTTGCTGGTAGATGAGTGTTCCTTTCTCCCCATGGTCCTTATTTTCATCTCAAGGATATGGAATAGGGAAAGCAGAGACACTCATATCACTGCAGGGTTTGAGGTTTGAATCTGAGGACTCAGGCAGAGCCAGGACAGGTGGGTCCTTCTGCAAATGGGGCATTTCCCAAAGCAGCACTTTCTTCAGGCCAGGGTGGCAGTGGTGGCAGTGGTTTCTGTGCTTTTCTCTCCGGTTTTCCACTCTCCAAACACCTTGAACTGTTAAGCAAAGCAGCCCAGGCAGACAGGAATTTGCGTTCGCACATCAAACTGAAAAGCAACCAAGGGAATCGCAGCCTATTGAGAGGATCAAAAAGGTGACACAAAGCACAAAAGAAGGCAAAGAAACGGAGATCATTCGCCATCCCACACAGCAACTCTGTCTCAGGACCCGGGGACCCAGGCGGAGGATTTAGTGCCTAAGCCTGGAGACTCCTTGGGGCTGCGGCATTAACTCATGCTCGCATGCCTGAGACCGGATAAAGCTGAAGTCAAAAACAAAAACCTCTAAAGAGGCCTCAGCATATTGTTGTTTTGGGGATAGCCCTGTGCATTTCATCCGCAAGAATCAGTGTTTTCTTTTCATTTCACAATAACCCAGGTATTCAAGAAACTTGCCAAAAAGGCCTCTGAAACTCTGCGTTTCATCTGAGCGCTTTTTCAAGAGGAACGATTGTTTATTTCAACCATCTAATGAACATTAATTTCCTGCTTTAGAAAACGCAATTTATGCCACTGGTGGAGCTGATATTTATCTCGATGCATCTCCTCTTGGCTGGCTCTTGCTTTTCATTTTCTCCTGTTCCCTGCCTGTGTGCTCTGCAACCTGCAGGCTCAGCCTCAAGTGCGTTCCGGGCTTTCCAATACACAGCAAGAGAATCTGATAGGAGTCCCTTCTAACAGAAGCAAAGCTAAAGAGAATATTTGTAACAGTGATCTGAAAACAAAAATATGTTTTCCCTTCATCTTCAGAGCTCAGACCAAACTGATGCAAGTGATACCAAACAAATCCGGTGCTTGCCAGGATAAACAGACATTTGTGGTGCTGTTTGCTGCGTGCCTGCCATGAAATCAAGACACTGACATGCATTTTAATGCAACTCTCCTACAAATTGTGAAAAAATAATTGTGCACTGTTTATTCGTTGCTGGGTTACCGGAAGGGAAGAGAATATTTTTGCAGACATGATGAACTAGCAAGGTAAATAATTCAACTTCATCATTTGCAAATGTCACACTTCATTTTGAGCAGCAGACTTTTTTCGAGCCCAGCTCCACCTCAGATCTGAGAAGAGCCATGTTTAGAGCACTGTCTCTGTGCCACATGTGGCCCATGGGGTAGTTTTAATATGACAAACTTCTCCCCAAATAAATCAGCAGTTTTTCTAGGAAAAAAAAAAAAAAGACAGCAAGCTTTGCACTGTTGTTATTAACAGCACACGCATTTTCACTTCTTTTTAAACTCAATCGCTCACTAAATGAGTGACTTCTTAGTAAATACTGTAGCATTAGCAGAGAAAAAAAGCTGAAAGATCTCTCTGTATGTATAGAATCTGTCTGTGTAATGCTCCTATCAGTGACATTCTGGGAGAAATACCACTAATCTTGATTAAAGCAGCTCAGGGATTGTCTGAGTAATCCATAAATTCCAACATTATTACATATTTGCTTAAGGAAAAACAATGGCTCAGATCACAAAATCAGGTCTGCGCTGCTTCACCAAGTAGGCTCCTTTGTGGCAGTGTTTGCAGGGCAGAGGCATCAGAAGGAGGGGGCAAAGGGCCATGCAGCCCCGTGTGTTCGTTTCACACCACCCAGCTCAGCAGCCAGGAGCCTCCTCCAGAGGCCTGAAGCTGAGAGGAGAATATTCACATTTTGCAGAGTTTCCAGATAACGAGCAGTGTGTTGCTGAAAGAGACGCTGCAGTTTCTTTGAGGGGTGGGGGTGGCCTTTCTTTGGCTCAAAGCATGTTTTGGCTACAGCAGCTTTATTAGGTCAGATTACGATGTTATTTAGGTGCCTGCAAAGCCGACCACAGAGTTATCCCAGTTATCCCAGTGATAAGTAGGAGGCTGAGGATGAGGCGAGTTCAGTTCTCTGTCAAACTCTGTACCCAGTTGCTTCCATGTCCTCTGAAAGTCATCTATCTGTATTCTGAATTTAGCTGATGGGGAGCTCTGAATGTCAACATACACAAATTCATGGTTCCATGGCAATTTAGTTTTGTAAGAGTGGCAAAGACAAAACAATGTGAAAGCTTGAAGGTGTGGTACCAGGCTTTGTTGAGGCTAAAAGGTCTTAACTTGGAATGGCCCAAGGACAGTGGCAAGCTATCACCTCTAATGAAAACTGACATGCAATGACTAGGAAACAAGAAGGTACCTTTATTCAGAAACACGGTGATGCCAGAATAAATCTTACTTTTAGACTATGCCATGGTCAAGCACATTTTCCTTCTTTTAATGCATTTAGAAGGAATTCTAAAGTTCCAACTTGGTGATTTCAGATGGAAGCACTCAAAGTACATTAAGACAGCAGAGGGGAAATACATCTCTATATCTGCTGCTTTCTCAGACAGGATTCTGGCTGAAAATATGATCAAATCTGTTCAGGAGCAAAAAGACTCATGCAGGGTTTTGAAGAAAAAGGAAACTGCTGATTTCATGAACCCAGGAAGAGCTGCAGGAAATCTCCTGTTAGGTACAAATCTTCCTTAACCTCGTGCTCACAAGATCAGGTTGGGCCTTATGGGCACCCAAATGCTTGAACACACGCTGGTCTGAGGTCTGTGTCTCTAGGCAGTGACCTATCTAGCCAACAAGTCTTCTAAGCAGAATTTTGGAGATCTCATTCATCACTCAAATCAGCTGCTATTTTTAAATTTCCCTCTTTCAGGCTACAGGAAAGAGATTGCTTTCCTCTACATTGTGAGTTTTATCTCCTGCCAGTTAACAGACATCTTTTTTTTTAACAATTTTCTCCAAAAAGGGTGGACAATTTCAAGGGAAAATAAAAGAATAGAGCTAACCCAAATGGTTGATGATCTTTGTATCTGTAGTTCTATTTCATTTCATGCCTCCCTCACTTCACAGCACCATAACCTTTTTGAATTGCCCTCTGTGATATCCACTCCTTCACTGTTGACCATTGCTCACTTATTCATTGCTTGTTGGATCAGCTGGGTACTTGCACAATCAAGTCTTTGTTATGCTTTCAGACAGGCTGCAAGCCACAATATTGAAGCAACACAAGGACTGTTTCCTCTGCTGGTATTCTTCTTCCCTCACATTTAGGAAGGCAGCATCCTAAATGCATGAAAACGCACATGAAGCAATTACAGCCATAATTCACACAGTAGTTCTCATTTAACTGGTTACACGATGTCTTTTCCCCTTTAATTGTCCTACTAGAGTGGAAGACACAAAAATCTGAAGAGTTTATGCAAGTTGGTCAACTGAAAAATGAGGATTTGCTTCTTTAAGCAGTGCATTAGGGAGCAGGTTTACTTAGTGAATCAGTAGATGGTGGCTGGTGGTACACAGTGAGCAGGGATCCCTGCTCCCTCCAACCAGTTAATTGGCCCAAACAAATTGGAATGTCATTTTCTAACTAATAAGCATTGACAATAATGAAGAGCAACTGCAGGGATGGAAGGAAGATAAAGGAATGCACATACCAAAGTTCTGCAACAGTATGAAATGTCAAAGTTCAAGTTGACATGCATAATAACCACAGCAGACACATGGATTTTTGGCTGCCTAATGACGCGAGAACCCAAGATGAAGCCACTACCAAATACAACTTTACACAGTTGCAGGTTTTAAAACAAAATTAAACTTTTTGTGTGCATATACAGATGCCCCAATATTTGAATATCTGCAGGATGCTCATCCTGGGTTCAAACACCTGCACACCCTGAAGCCCTGCCTCCATAGGCAGAGCATTGGATGTAGCACAAGAAGCAATGTTAGCAAAATGTTATTTTTAGTTTATTTCATTAGAAGTCAGAATGAGGATCTTGGCTTCTCAGATGGTGAAATTAAATTTCTCTCTCTCTCAGTAGAGAAAAAAAAAAAAAGAAGTATCTTACTAAGGAAGGGAAAGTTAAATAGAAGTTAAGTAGCTGGGTTGATTATGGAAAGAATAAGAGTATTCAGCAGAAGTAGATGAGTAAGTATTTTGTCACAGAGAGGGAGAAGCAGAGTCTTTGTGTATGGTGGTTTATTGCAGGCCCTAATGGCATCAGGATGATGTTACCAAGGAGCCTCCACACAATGAAATAATTTACTGTCATCTCTTATATCCTGTTAGCACAACAATGTGGTCCCCATAGGCCTATCCTATAACAGTTTTGATAGCCAAATTCCATTTGTAGCTCTGTCACAGAAGATGTCATACATAACCTTATCTAAAAAAAATTAATACTTGAAACAATTTTCAGTTTATTCACATAAAATTATTGGGAATTGGCAATGTCCTTTAAAAGGATTATTATACAGCCAGATCTGCTGAAGCCTAGAGGACTGCTGACCTTTCTCTCCTTTCTCACATCTCGCAGTGCTGGCAGCTCCCACAGTCCCCAGTGCTGCACGGGGCCACAGCTTCTTCCCAGCACTCTGAAGCCCAGGAAAAGCCACGAGAGCTGGGGCTCCACTCCCACACTTCTTTCCATTGGGCTCAGTGGCCCAAGAGGAGTGTCACTGTTGTGAGCCTTGCACTGACTGCACCCCCAGCTGTGCCTCCAGCCCTCCCACAGTCCAGCAGCAGTGCACTGTTGGAAAAGATAGGAACAAGGCATCACAGACACCCCTTGCACAGCTTGTTGGCCTCTTGCCTTACAGAGCAGGGTGTCCCCCAGGTTAGCAGCACATTTATCAGACTGCTCAAAGGCCTCCCTGGCCTTGAGACCAGTTACATTCAGAATAGAAAGCACACAGAAATGGGATAACAGCTTCTCAGTGAAAAAGAAGAGTTTCCTGTCTTTGTTCTGTTCACATCTGGTCAATTTTCTGACAAGAATTACATCTTTACTACTCTTTTACAATGCAGAGCCAATACAGCTGTAAGGGCGTGAGCTGCTCACTAAACTAGCCTTTGTATTATCAGCTGAATTATTAACTCCAGTAAAGCTGTAAAATTTGTTTTACTGAAGATGCATGGATGTCAAAGAACTTTGAATTTCATAACACAGGGTGAGTCTGAAGAATTGGCATTTACAGGAACATGGAAAAGTATTCTTTGCTTGAAAATTAAAGCCAGCGTGGAATTAGTGACAATGAACTGTATTTTAAGACCAATTTTTCAGAGTAGATTATCACAGTAAGATTAATGTAAGAAGTTATAAGATATGATATAATATGATATAATAAGATATGTATTTTATAGGGCAGTATAAAGATTTAGAAAACCTACTGAAATCTGTTTCTGATGAAGATGTATTAAGTTAACATTGCCATGTTCTCTAGAGCTGCACAATTCAATAAGCTTTTCTTCAGAGGCCTTTGGTTAATCCATCATTCAAAACATTATTCTTTTCCCATCCTGTCTGTATGTCATACAAAGATGTGCATCCAATCATTGTCTTGTGGATCTCTGCATATTATACACGTCCCAGTTCCTGCTATGTATACATTCCTTTGTAGGGTATGATTTATTTCTTTAAGTATTTTCCCATCTTAAAATGTCAGATGCTTCCTGTACTTATATATAAAGAAGTTTAACCTCCCAAAGGTATTGAAGTTCAACAGAATTCTCAGTGCGGACAATATGAATTTAGCAGTGAATCCTTGGGAAATATACAATTCCACCTACTATCCTCAGCTTTCTGGCATAACTGTATTTCATAAGTGCTTCACACTTCAGTCAGCAAGAAGATCAAAGAGAGGTATGGCTTTGAAAAACAAAAAACCTAAACTGAACCTACTAATGGTTTACTCTTCTTCAAGTGGAAGCTTTGATTCTCAAGGGTTATCACTTGTGGTGCACAGGAACTTGTCAAGATTAGGAAAATGGGATTTCAAAGCTAACTTGTGCCTATTTTATTATCTAAATCTTGCTATCTCTTGTAAATGACATTTTCCCCCAAACAACTTACTTATAAAACTTTTTCGGTAAGTAAGGAAATATCATTACTACTTTACTGGGTTTCACATTGGTTACTTAATAACAAAACCAAACCGTATTAACCGAGGTGGTTATACCACAGTCGGCTGCCTGCCACTGGGCTCTGTCAAACAGCAAGTTTCACCAGTTAAATGTAAAAATGTTCCTCTTAATGTATTTTTTAAATGTAGCATTGTATAAAAGCACTCCTTTCAGAAAAGAGAGCAAAAAGAATTCTAACTTTGCAGAAGACTGCCCAGTTATTGAAGCACGAGGAAAAAATCCGTTCCATCCCTTACCCTCATCTGTCTGCAAGGAGGTAAAGCAAGTCCAGCCTGAATGCCATGAAACCACATCCACCAAAAAGGTATACCCACTACAGCAGCTGAGTAAGGGCTCCAACAGAACAAAGAAAACCTTCCCAAAGTTACAGTGTGGTCCTCCACATGGATGAGAGGACAAGAAATGAAAGTGCACAGGGAGTGGATGACTGGTGGTGGTCAAGAAGAGCACATGTTTGGAGGTGTGGACTGGTACTGAAATGAATGGGACCCTTCCAGTTCCTCATTGAGGTAGCTAAGTCCAGGACTCATGTTAACAGAATATTTGTGACATTAACCGAATATTTGTGACATTTGCCAACTCATAAAAACAACCACAGGCTTCTTCAGATTGACTCATTTGAAAAAAAAGAAACAATCAATAGCAATATCCTCTATAACGGCAGCAAATGTTTCAGAGAGAGAAATGTATCACACAACAGTTCCTCTCCTGACAGCAACAGCACTTTTCAGAGAGGTAATTCAAATTCAATACATCCAAATTAGAAGACGGTTTCTTTCAAGCAATTAACCTTGCAATTCCAGAAGAGCATTTGAAATCTTGAGTACACAGGGAAATTGGCCCAAACAACTCTTAGGTACCGGTCCCCACTAGTAATAAAGGAGGTGAAGGCCAAAGGAAGGCATTAGTAACTCTTGTGCAACTCCCTTAACACAGTGTACACATGTAACTAATTGGAAACCAGTAAACAATTCTGGCATTGAAGCACAAAGCAGATAATCTCACTCACACTACTTCAAGTCATTTTCTTCTCATGTGGCTGCCTGGAATAAAACTGCTAAAACACTGTTTCCTTCATGCAGAAAAAGATCTAGGGGATATAATAGATCACAAGCTGATTAGGAGTCAACAGTGTCAAGCCATTGTGAAAAAGGCAAACACTGCACTAAGCTGTGCAAACAGGAGTATGGCTGCAAGACGTGCGGTAATCCTGCTCTGCTCAGCACTGCCGCAGCCCAGAGGGAGCTCTGGGTGTCCTCTGCTGAGATGTGAAGTGCCCAGAGATGAGAATAAACAGAGCTAAACCACCACCAGCGAGGAAAGCCCGAAGGAATCAGATGCACGTAACCTACAGAAGAGAACAGGGGGAATGTAACTGATTTGCAATCATGAAAACTGTGGCTGCAGACATGCTTGCTTCCTGCGTGTGGGTTGGAGGAAGAACAGTCGGCTTGGGATGGAGTTTGTAAGCCCTAGCAGGCAAAGGAAGAGTTAACGGAGGCATTAGTGAGAGCAGCTGAGAAGGCACACAGCTGCAGGGGATAAAAACACTCAGGAGAAGGCTATCAGAGGACCCTTAAGGAGGGGAGGGGGTTGCTAGTCCTCCTTAGGAGATGAGGGGAAGATTTTGGGGGATGTTTGACTGTGTCTTTTAGTGGTAAATTGGTTTAAGGTATTCTAGCCTTATCTCTGGCAGGTTACTGCTCTCCTTGTTTGTATTGGTTGCATGTGTTTGGTTATGCATTGGGTATACTTTTTAGGCCTTTGAAAAGGTAGGGGAGGGTGCTAAGGGTTTTACTTAAAATGTGGGGGAAAAAAATTACATTGTTTTTGTGTCTGGTCTAAAATGTGGTTGAAGTGCTGAATCCACTAAGGGAGGAAAAATGAAGGATCTTGTTTTAAGGGAAAAATAAGTAAGCTCCTGCTACTAATAGAAGGCTTAAGCAGAGGAACTATACCATAGCAATTGCTGTGTTTATTCAGGGGATAGGAATGATCAGCAAGAAGTTGTGTACAATAAAAGGGAAAATATTAGGTAATAAAATCTAAATCTGAGAGCCAACAGGTGCCAGGATCTCTTTGTTGGGTGGAAAAGCTGTTAACCCCCTAGGCTAGCGGGGACTTAAATATCACAGCAAGACCTAAGGTAAATATTAAGAAACTCAAAGAGTGAAGATAGTAAGGACTGGAAGACGTTGTCTGAAGATGTTGAGGAATCCCTGTTATTGGAGTGAGACCTTTGAGAACAGGATAGCATTTGTTAGCAGTGACAAAGGTGATCTCATCTCAGGACAGCAGTAATGCCACAGTGAGCTTCTGAAGTCCCTGTTCTGCTCCACAGCACTCTAAACAAGAATACTGCATCTCCTTCCCTGCCATTTGGCTGCGATGCTCTATGAAAACAACAAAGCATTTTTGGAAGCCCAAAGCATTCTTTGAATAGAAGTGGTTTCAGAACTATCTCTAAGTTGAATATTTTACCTACTTCATTGAATGATGCTTTCAACATGGTGTGTTCTAGAAACATCAGTACTGAATCTTGTAAATTCAGAGACAAATGTGTTAGGAGAAAGCTCTATACTCATTCATTCTTGTCTTTGTAATGAAGACACAGTGAAACTAAGCTGCCCGCATGCTCTGCAATGTCAAATAGATTGATTTGTGAAGATATTATTTTAAGCCCTTAGTTAGTTTGATTTTTGGAGGAGTAAAATCAAGTGAGATTGGTGCTCACAATGTGGTATATCTAAGTTATTCATACCGTAGTTAATCTGTCATTTTTGAGATGAGAGCTGAATGTAAAGAAAACAAAATAACTTCCTAGATATTATGTCTTTCCACCAAGACCAGGAAAAAAATTATTTGCCAGCTAAATTGTCCAGAACTGTGAATTTCTAGTAGTGATCCTAACAAAACTCTCAGGAATAAAAGCTGAAAAGCAGTCTGATGAAAAATGCCTTTGATTCTCTAACACTTCTAGCTGTAATAACTGCTTGTGTGCTGTTCTCCACCACTGTGACAATTCTGAAAGCAAAGCAATTGAAAGTACAACTAAGCTCAAAGCATTTGTGCTTGCTTCCAAGTAAGTTTGTCATGGCAGCTCTAGGAGAGCACTTCTCATTCTGACTCAGATGAAAAAGGAATAGACACTGGAACAATGAACTGCTGTTTTGAAAATGATTTTGTTATGCAAGAGTACAAAAATTCCTTTTAAAGTCCAGTAGATAAAGGCTTGCACTCTGTGAAGTTAGATGCCTAGGCTGGTGTGCAGTCCCACTGAACGGTTTTTGTGTGTTTGTGGACCCTGAAAACTCTGTCCAAGATAAAATCACATTTGAAATATATGTATTTAGTTACTGTCTGTGGTCAGTTACAGAATATAACTTAGAAAGCACTTCTGGTGGTTTCAATTGGTTCTTTTTCTTTGGGGGAAGGAAGCGAGGGGTTCTCTGTGCCTCGTAGGCTGTTTCATATAATGAGGCATTGGTCTGACTGGAACTTCTGTGTGGTTCAGTGTCAGTAAAGCAATACTCTACTAACTTTCTTAGATAAAGCAAAGCATGCAGGCAACACGGATGTGCTTGCAGTTCTCGTCGCCAGAAAAAGAAACGATCGTATTTAGCAATGCTGTTCGCAGAGAGATTAAACCCAGGCTGGATGGAGAGAAGCTGTGCAGATAATTCGAAATTGATTCCTGGGGTGAATTACCGCTTGGCTGCCTTCCTCACCTCCTCGGTTCTCAGCCTGGTGTGCCAGCAAACATTTTAAGATAACTCTGCTCTGTTTGCTCCTTGAATTGTCTGGCTGTGTAACAGGCGCTGCAGATAAACACGGGTAATCTCGGGATTTTGCTCAACAAGGATTGCTTTGTGTGAATTTTTAATACTCCTGAATAGGTTGTTGTGCAGGGCCTCGTCCTGAAGCCCCTTTTTTGAGTCGCGAGTGCTTTCAAGGAAGCGAGTGGTTGCACAGCCACAGCTCCGCCAAGCAAGTGATTGATAATAACATTGCTGCCAGTGAAAACGCGTCTATTTGAAGGCAGTTAGGAAATAATAGCAGGGATAGCACTGTGAGGAGGGGCGTCTAAAAGCGTGTGCTAATTGAAACAAGTAAGAAGGAACGTGTGGGGAAACTGTGGGCACGCTTAATAATCAGTGCCTCTACATTCAGGACTGGGCCGAAGAACCCCGAGCCAAGCTGGACGGAGCCGAGCACAGCCGTCGGTCAGCAAAGCTGTGAGGCTTCAGAGCGCGCCGTGCCGTCCGCAGCACCGCCCCGCCACGGCGCTTCCGGCCGCTCCGCAACCGCCCCTCCGCGCGCGCGCGCCACGAAGGAGGAGACGGGCGGGGGGGGATGGGGGGAGCACGCGCCGCTGCTGCGGGCGGGAAGGGCGTGAGGGAGCGGGGCGGGCGGGGTGCGCCGTCCTGAGGCGGGCAGCGGCGCTCCGAGGCGGTTCGTGAAGAGAAAAGGGCCGGCTGAGGGGCGGAGGCGGCCATGGCGGAGGCGGAGGGGGCCGCTGGGAGCCCCGCCGGCCCCGTGCAGGTGGTACGTGTGTGTGGGGGGGGGGGGGGGGGGGGGAGCAGCGCTGGGTGGTTCTGGTGCTGCGTGGGCTGGTTTGTGTTTTTTTTCCTTTCCATTTGGGTGTTTGGTTGTGTGGACTTTGAATTTTTTTTTTTTAATGTTTTTTTTTTTTTTTTTTTTTTCTTTCCTATAAGTCATAGAACGGCTCGGCTTGGATGGAACCTTAAAGACCATCCAGTTGCACCTCCTGCCGTGGGCTGCCCGCAGCCCATCCGTGTCCCCGGGCACCTGCAGGGATGAGGCACCACCAGCTCTGGATTAAGGATTTCCTCCTCACATCTGACTTAAATCTCCCCTCTTGTACTTTAAAGCCAATTCCCCTTGTCCTATTGCTGCCCATCCTGTAAGAAGTTGATTCACTCCTGCTTACAGGCTCCCCCTGTGTATTGGAAGGCTGCTGTCAGGTCTCCCCTAGGCTGAACAAACCATTTATGATGTCTACCCATGCCCAGGCTTATGTATGTACCACTGGTGTGGTTTGGCAGCAGTTTACATCTACATTTATATTTAGTGAAGCAAATGTACTGAGAAGCAAAACAGCAAAGATTGTGAGGTGGAAATAGGGAGCCTCATAGAAACTCAGATCCCATGCAGGTGTTCTAGGAATTTTTCTGGGTTCAGTGTAAATGGTGAGGTGTAACAAAACTGGCACGTTTCTGCCAACAGCCTCAAGTTTTTAGATGGTTTGGAACAACGACTGATTCACAAGCTTCGTTTAAGGGTAGCAGTTTCTGACTTCTGTAAAATCTTCAGTGGTGTTTAAATGATTATTTGAATTTATTTTCCACATTCAGACACAGAAGGTAGGAGCCAACGTGAACTGAAATTAGCTGAATCTGACAATAGCATTTCAGTTTGGAGTTACTTATTGTCCTCACTAGAGAAGGATGGTGGTAATAACAGAAATAAGAGATTTTTGGGGCATAAAACATTGCTTGATATCCGACACTTTTTATTATTATTTTAAATTCACATTTCTCCACTTCAGTCTTGCAGTTGAGTTATTGTTTTTCTGTAGTGTAGTTGAGAGTGGAAAGAAGGATGTCTTTGTTGAATAATACATTTGTAGAAGGAAGGGGATCGAACTATCCATTAGTCATTTTGCATTGCCATTTTTACCATAGATGAAAACTTATTTAGCAGAGGAGCCAAGAATCCTCTTCAGCTTAGTCAGGGCAAAACTGCAATGCTAAAAATGTCTGAAATAGCTTCAGGCAGCATTCTAGAGCTTCTGATGTCCAGGGCAAATCTGAAGTGTCACAGCGCTCAAATCCAGATGTGGTTCATCATTCTGTATTTTAATTGTACTGAATCTGTAGGCCATGAAAGGCTTCTCTGTTGGATTTTGCTGTAAATCAGTCTCATGTAATGGAAAGGGTAATTCTGACTCAGCTGACCTTGTTATGAGAAATATACATGAGTTATTTGCAAGTTATATCCCTGTGTTGGCTTAAAATTATTTGAAAGTGCATTATGTGTATTTCTAGTTCTGTTGTTATAGTAGTTATCAAATAGAGAAGTGGCTGCTGTGAAGAGAACTTGAATAATAACTTGGGCTGTGAGTGGGAAATAGTAGTTAAAGAAAACTGCAGCACAGGAGTTGAGAGGTTAGGAAAGCTGCTCCAGATATGCGCGATGCTGGCTGTCAGAGATTGGCTCAGCAAGGCAGTGACAGACACTGCAGACTGTGATACATCAACCACAACAGAGTTGGTGTTGACCTCATCTTGGGACAACTTGAGCAACTAGACAAGATCTCATGAGGTTACTATCAGCTGACCTTTTGCTACTAATCTGCACTTGTCAGTGAAATGTAGTGTCTTAGTTGAGGTTTATTCCTCTTTAAATAAGCCAGTGAGATTGGTGTGTTTTGGCCATGCAGTGGTAGAGGCCAGTTTACAGATACTCAGCTCAGAGTAGGTGCCAGCTGCAACTTTTAAAGCAGGCTGCACATGTAGAAGTAAACTAGAGAGAAATGAAGGTTTCTGTCTGTGGTGTTTTCAGTTTTTTTTCTTAGACTTGAAAACAAAAGGACATAAATGCAGAAAAGCAGTGTACTGATAATGAATGATAGAACCCAAAGAATTGCTTTGATGTACTGTTAGCAATTCTCTGTTAATTGAATCATACTGCTGTGTACAGTTATTAGTTTTTTTCACATTTTATGTGGAGGAGTCAGCAGCAGATCAACTCTGCAGCCAGTTTTGACAAGCACCTGGCTTCTTGTAATGGCAGTCATGTGAAAGTAGAGCTTGCTCACAGTGATGTGCTCAGGAACGTGCTAGTATGTTCTGAGGTGCTGTGCTGAGATCAGAGCATCTTGGTGATGTCAGGTGTTAGTGGATTTCTGCCTCGGTGCTGCCGTTAAATACTGCTTTTGCTGTTTTCAGTTCAAGCTAAGCAGAAAACTTCTAATACAATAAATCCCCTGCTAAATCTAACTGCTGATTTCCCCTGAGTAAAACCAGGAGCTCACCATGAAAAAAAGCTTATAAATAAGTTGCATTTTTACTGTGTTCAGGCCAGTATCAATCTAGTTGTGGTGGCTTGCTCAAATTTTTACTGGGTTAATTAGGAGAAAAAATTACTGATTATTCTTGATGTCCAAAACTGGATTGGAAAAAAAATGGGTAACACTTTTCTTTCTGAATGAATAAGGTAGGATGATTAACATTAACATTTAGGGACTTATTCTAATTGCCATTTAGATATAAGGAATATTGAAATCTTGAGTACTTTGAATATCTTGGTTTAGAACCTCAGACCTGTTTATTTTTTGAAGTCTGGATACAATAATCTCAGACAGTTCTGAAATGATCTTTTTTTTTCTCCAGATGTTGTCATTGTTCTGTGTTCCATCTTACTTATTTCTTTAATTTCTTTTACTTGTTTATCTCTTTGCAACAGAAGTCAAAGAATTTCTTTGCTTAAACACTTAAGGTAGCTTTCCCTCTACTTAAATCCCCTTTTTCCTGTTGTAGCATCCTGGCAAAATCAGGTTTTAAACTGCTACAAATTTTCTTCATTTTGCTGTGAAATTTTATGGTTTTTTTCATTAATCGCTGTACTAGGTAATATAGGAATATCTGAAGGTACATACATCCTTCTCTGTAAATACAAAGAAACAAAAGCAAAAACCCAACAAAACAATGTTTACACAAAATGTATCTGCCTAGTGATACATTTGCATGTGTTGTCACAATGTACGTCTATTTGTATGTATGGGAAATCTTTAAGTCCACTTAGGTACTCTTGTAGTTTTCTTTTTTGAGATTTTCACTGCTCACAATAGGAACTAATCCTCTCTTCTTTCAAACTTTGCATTTATGGTTATGCACCGCATGATAAGGGGTTTGAGTTCTGTTTCTAGGAACTTCTCAAAATGTCCCATGAGACTTCTTACAAATTACTTATGCCCTGTTGCCTTAAGTTCCCCATCTATGCCTGAACAGGTACTGGTTTGGACTCTCCCTTTACAAACATAGCTGGTGTATTATTACTGAGATTGATTTCTCAGGACTTGCATGCTGTGATTATAAGATATTGTATTTTGAAGTATAGAAACTTTTTTAGGGTTAAAAGTAAGAATAATGATGGGTACTGTGACAGAGGAATCCTAATCTATGGTTTCTAACCAATTTTAAAGTATTTCAGGTAGGTTTTCAAATTTCGTGAGTATGTGGCTGAAACAACAGAGGCTGTAAGAGGAAAAGCTGTGGTTGAAATGGTAGACTAAGGAAGTAGGTCATAAGTCATCTTCTGGTGTGTTTGATAACAGTTTTAGATAGTCACTTAAAAAACCTTGGCGAGAGCCCAAGGATACAGGCTGCATGTGTAAGCATCACCAATTAGGCAGTAAGCTTAACAAAAAATTGATGAGTAAAGTATATTCATGGAAGACAGAACTAAGGAGTGTTTGATGAAATGCAAGGATACTAGAAACAAACTAGTGTGGTGTTATAGGTGTTTTGTTAGCATTTTTGGTTGAGTAGTCTCTCTTGTTTCCTTGGTGATTTACTAAAGCCATCTTGTAGAACTCAAAAAATGTGAAGTTTGATAGACATGGAAGTAAAACAGTCATTTATAATGAAAACAAAGGTACCTAGCCTACTTCTTCATTCTTAAGATGCACTTAGTTTTACAAAGATCTGGCACTTCCCCTTTTTTAATGAATGTTCTTCTACTGTAAATAGATTTTAAAAAATAGTACTTAGTAACATTTTGTGTTGTCTTTTTTTGTAGTCAGTCATTGTGCCTGTTCACAACAGCCAGCGTTGGCTAGATGAATGCTTAAAATCAGTTTGGGAACAGGATTTTAAACAAACCATGGAGCTGTCAATCTTTAATGATGCCAGTAAGGTATGTCTCAGACCCTATTTAAAATACTGACCAAACTAGTGTTGTCTGTAATAGGAATTTTTACTTTGGATTGTGGTTGGGTTACCATGCATGTTAGAATAGCTGCATCTGTATTTTTTTATAGGATGGTTCAGCTGAAATCATTGCAAAATGGAAGATTAAGTTGGAAGATGCTGGTGTTCCAGTAGTTGTTGGTAGTAATGATTCAGCTCAGCCTCGAGGAGGTATGTAACAGCAGTGGGTTTTTTTTTCCAAATGATTTTTTTTTAAAGAGTTATGGTAGACATCTGTTCTTTAATTTGAAAAGTATCTTTGAAAAGTATCACTTGCATTGTGATGGGGAAAAGAGCCACCACATTTCTTTCTAAATTTCCATGTTCAAAAGCTCATTCTAATTTAGAATTTGGCCCCATTGTTTTTGGCTTTGTAGGATTTGTTTATATGTCTAGGAAAGAAGAACTTGGCTTGATACTTGTGCTCTACTCAGCAAAAGAATTTTGTTTAATTGTAGTGTACACAATGTTGTTAATGCTTACAGTTTTACTGTGGCTTTCTGATATCTGATTTATCTTCAAAGGATGTGTTTTAAGAAAAAAAGATAGACAAGATTTCTTAAATAACCATTTAAAAAGTAAATATTCTTCAGGATTGTAGAACTGACCCTAAAAATGTGAAATAAAGGACTCTAAGAGCAAAATTGTGTGAAAAGTTTTCTTTTCTTTTTGAATCTCAATCCTGATTCCTGACCACTTGAACAATTTCCCCCTTTTCTAAGTTCTACACCCATCATTACAAGCAAGGCAATTTAATTACAAGTTATAGATTTCTTTCCTTTATTCATGGCAGCTATGTTACATAATGTGAAGATTGCAGGTTTCTTACTGTTACCATTTCAAAACTGCTGATTTAAAAGAGGGTTAAATTCATGATCCAAGCAAATTCTGGAGTTTTGCAATAGGACTGTAAATAACCATCAAGTTGAATTATGAAGTACTTTGCTGTAGAATGAATATACAGATGGTGGGATATGAACTGTAAAACTTTAGTATTTCTAATTTTAAACCTCGCTCCCTTTTTGCTAGAATTCGAAGATAAGCAGCAGTTGCTTTTATTAAGGGGGCAGAGCATAGCTGGTGAGATAGAAAGCTAAGTAGGCTGTGATTTTTTTTTCAGCTGAGAAGTCAAAGAATAATACAGAAGGCTGTTAATTACGGTACTTAGGAAAGCTGGTAGCAGTGCTTTTATTAAACCTTTATACATTTTCAATGTTAACAAAACATTTTCTATATTTAGTCTTGTTCCAAATGAACTATTTTATTAGTAATGTGTGTAAACCAGTTTTCAGTTTGCAAGGTGCAATAGTTTGGCAATAATTTATGGTAATACTCTGAAGTCAGTTCACCTTTGCACTCTAGAGAACTGAAACTAAGTTGGAGCTATGAACTACAATGACTATGTCGTGCCACTAAAAAGATGTCAGGTTGTCATTTTAACATGTATTTGCCAATGTTAGCACAGCCAAAACCTGACCAAATCTGTAAGAAATTGTTGGGTGGGGGAAGGGCACAGCTGTGAGCATTGTTTTAAATAATAGTATGAAATGCTTTTTTTTTTTTAAAAAAAAAAGAGAAAACGGTCAAGCTTATTCATGTGGAAGTCAACCTCAGGTCACCGTGAGAATGAGGACATCTTTTCTTCTTGGTTGTTACATTTTAGGAGCAGGTTACTTGAAATCCATAGTATTTGTTTGCTTTCAGTGATTTACTTTTATTATGTTAAGGACTAGTTACAACTGTAAGGAGTCTTTCCTTTAATAGAAGATGCTTTACTACAGAAACAATGTACTAGTCAGGCTTCACATCTTCAACTATTTACACAAGATTAGGATTTATTTCTGATTCTTTTCGAACATGTAAAAGAAAAAGGGGGACCTAGGAAAAAGGAAAGGGTCACTTGCCTAAAAAAAGGAGACCTTTTTCTTTCCAAGAGTAAGGAATGTTAATATCTCACTGAGGCTTAAGTTTTTACGGTTGTAACCATGGTAACAGGCTCTTTTCACCAAGTAAGCAGGCCTTACAAAACTCAGAGACCTGGCACAAACATTTGATTTTCTTCAGTAGAGTAATATTAAAGAAATTCTTTCACTCATGCCAAACATAGGGTTCATTGTGGAGAAAACTTTTTAATATCTAGTTTCTTCTACAGGGAGCTATGCTGCTCGCTTTAAGAATTTTTAAAATATGCATGTTTTCCTCTCCTTCCCTTCAAAGTTACTGTCTAGCATAAGAAAAGCTTTAGGGTGACATCTGTCTTCATCTTAATAAATAAATATTTTTCAACTTTTTCTCATAGTGCATATCTGATACTTCATTATTTTATTTGAGAACAAGATGTGAGGTATTTCAGAAAGTTCTCACAGTAATACAGTTGTCATCTTGTAGTTGTCTTTGAGTCTGCTTCACTTGTTTCATTACTGATTCAGAGCAATTCATTAGTTTATCCTGAAGACAGCTGAAATATTGGGGTATTTTGAAATGCAGATAGAAATGTAAATACAGGCTGTTTTACAGCTGTTAACAGGATATCTGAGCATTGATTGACATTGAGCAAATTTAGTTATATCCTGTACTTTTTCTTTAGTAAGATCCTCTGCAGTAGTGGGGTTTCTCTTGCTTGGCATGTTCAGACCTGCTAACTTGCATCAGTTGTTTCCTGTTAAAACTGCTGGTGCCAGGGCTCAGCTCTGCTGTTGTGCTAGGTACTGACTTTGCCAGCTGCCTTTTTTTACTGCCAAAAGAAAAGAGAATGAGAGTAACTGTAGATGAGTATTAAGTATTCATACATGAATAAAAAGTTGGTTCTAAGTACACTGTAAGATAATGCAAGAAACCTATGGAGAAGTTAAAGTGACTCATAGACTCTCCACTAATCAAAGTACTTAAGAAGCAAACAATTGTAAGGAAGAGCCTTTATCACTACGGCTGTGCTGGCAGTTGATATAATGTTCCTTTGAAGCAGTAAGCAATGCAGTAATAAGTCTTTTTCTTGGTTAACTCAGCAAAATAGCCAAGGAGCTTGTGAATTAAATTAATTGAACCTTTGAGCGCAGACAGATTTGTTTCCTGAGCAAATTTGAAGCTGTATCATCTAATTTACAGAAGATTGATTCTTTTTCAAATGCAAAATCGGGCATTTTAGGAATGATAATGTTTAAAATTACCCCAATCCAAGTATGGTGAGACTTCCTACCTTTATGTTTCTAGTTTTCCCATAAAAGAGTTTAAAAAACACCACATCCTCAGCAGTATTACATACCTCAAGTTTTTGTATTTGTATACTTTGTATGCAACAAGCAACATGGAGCAGAACTTTGTCTTCATTTGTTATGATCAGATCTGAATACACGTATTCGAATCTGGGCATCTTTTTCAGCATCTGAAGTACTGGGTATGAGATCTGGGCAGCTGGATTCATCAAGATAAATATTATGTATTGTATATTTTGGGAGGATCAGTAAAAGTCTAATTCTGCTTAGTGGTAGAATCCTAACGCACACAGTTGATAATCACACAGAGCAATACTGAAATGAGTGTGTATTTAGCTATTTAAAAGTTACCTGGTTTTAATATGAAAAAAAAATTCATATTTTTACTGATACTGATTTTTTGTTTGTTTTGTTTAATCTGTTCTGAGTTGCATAATTAAAAATAATAATAAAAAAAATTGAAATCTACCACATAATTTTATGTTTATTTTCTCAACAGTTGGATTTGCTAAAAATCAAGCAATAATGCAGAGCTCAGGAACCTATCTCTGCTTTCTGGATTCAGTAAGTTAATGCATTTTATTTAATTCCATTTTGTCAACAAGATTCTTCCATTCTTTTTATTATGGTGGTTGATTTGCCATAAATACAAGCTCTTTAAAGGTGTTTGGGTTTTAAAAATATTTACAGCCCTACACTTGTCTTCCAAACTGTAGAAGGCCCACAGCCTTATCATTGTTTGATTCTATGGGATTTCACAAGAAGTTGTTTACGTGTTTTTAGGATTTTTGCTTTCCCATGTGCTTTAGAAAGTGGTATAGACAAGAAACTAAGAGCTAATCTGCTGGGTTTTGATGCAAAATTGGAGATGCCTTCCCTCCCTTCTTGAATATATTATTTTTCCTGTCCTTTGTTGGACTTCTTCAGTGAACCCATTCAGCTCACTCACCTGCAGATAGCTATCTGACTTTATGCAGTATGATATGCAGTGAAGGGTTTCACAAATATGCATAGCTGATCTGAGGAATGGTGCCACGTGGCTAGGATCAGGCAAGAAGAGCAAGACCTTTAAGGCTCACTGATCTCATGTAATTTCACCTGAAGATTAATTCTTTCCTCTGAATTGACTGGGTTAGGAGGAAATGGTTGCTGGAAGTGTAGGTTTTCAGATAGACTACAAGTTAACATTATGATTGACTTTGCCCATTAGGAATTGTCTTGATCTTTTTCATAGGAGCAGAGATGCAAATTCTACAGCCTTATAACCACACAGTTTTTAATTTGGGTACGCTTTCAGTTTGCAGGCTCTGTTTGTTGTACCAGCTGGGTAGAAAGGCTTTTTTTGACTGTTGAAATGTTGTGAATTTATTGATGTACTACTGCAAGATATGGCTGATCACTGGTGTATTTCTTCTGAGTTAAGGCAATGTGGCAGAAGTTTTTTTGTCTTGTTTCTTAAGAAATTAAGCTTTGCTGTTGGCTTTTCTCACCTGTATTTTATTCTTTTCTTAAACCGTTACTGTTTACCTGCTCAGTTTTCTTTTTTTAAAGTGTTTATTTGAATTTATAATGGCTTCTCATTAGCAGCTTTTTACAGGGCGTATTTAATAATTGTATACAAGTTTATGAAGTGGTAAGCTTAGAAATGCTGTATCTGATACATATTGGTATGTCAGAAAACAAAAACTGAACATTTATTGAACATGTGGAACTCAAAATCACCTATAAAAACCAGTGGGTGTTTGGATAGGTTAGGCTCATGCACATCAAAGAGATGTTTATGCAGCACTCACCTTTGTGCTGCTGTGTATTTTCTACTTGCTGACTAGCTGTACAGACAAGAATCTATTACCTCTATTATGAAATCCAATCAGCAATGGTTTTGAATTTCTGCAATTTTATTATTAGTATGTTACTGATCATTACGACTTCCTCAAAGTGATTTGATTGAGAATTTTATGAATTCCAGTATGGATAAACTTGGAAGAAGGCACCAAGCCTTTGTGTTACACGTTTCTGTAACTACTGTTGAGCTAGAGGCTTCAAAATAAAAGTCATTCTGAATGGCCAGAAGCCTGATTTTGGTACAAAGAAATAATAAACAATTGACTTCAGTGTTTTTTCTGCTGTCTTTCTTTGTGGCGACCATTGTTTGCTGAAAACAGGTCAGAGGAAATAAAATTCATGTGGAAACTGCTATGAGCCTGAAAATTGCTCAATATTTTGACCATAGTCAGAAAATGTTGTGATCATAGCCCAAACACAGATGTTGCCAGCTGTTTAAGAGCTCTGCTTCTACACGCCACCTACCTTCTTCATTTCAGTTACCAACCCAGTGTCAGGCTCAATAGGGAGGAATGCTGACATCAGCCGTTTGGAACGTGCTGCAGTAATGCCAAAGAATTGACCTTCAGATGCAGCAATAATTGTAGGCTTGCTGTAGGTGGATGTGGAAAGAAATAGGCTGTATCAATAGTCTGCACACATTTCATATAGGTGAAGAAAGATATTGTGTCTCCTTGTGCATTCATTTCACTTGTGCATCTTTGAGAGTTCTGGCTCCAGGGAGACGGTCTCGCTTGCCATTCCAGCTGGAGTCAAGCTGCTTGTGTTATGTCTCTCAACACAGATCTGTGAGGACAACAAATTGGGAAGAAATGTGGGGGAAAAAAAGGTTACAGAGCTCAGAACTGTCAGAATTTGATCAGCCTATTCTAGTATGAAGTGGCAGCTGTTTGACTAATAGCTATTATGGAGTTCTGTTGCTGTAGCTGTTGTTACAGATTTCACTTCTAAACTACTGAGGCCTTTTTCCCACCAGTGAATTAGAAAATGTGAAGATACTTAACAAACTGTTCTTATTGTACTCTCAGAAAATCTTTGTCGTGATGACAATAGAATTCACTAATTATGCTAATACATTTCACAGCTACTTTCCCTCCTCTTCAGATTATCTGTGGCTACTTTATCTACCAGTTGCATTTTTATCATGATATTAGTTTGTCAGCTCTGTCGTGGTTGCCATCTTTGTTATAAACATTCAGTCTATTTTAGCACAACAGGAGGGTTGTACTAAAAATTCCTCGATTTGAACTTCTCTGTTCAAATCAAATCTGTTCTGATTCTTGACTGTTTAAGAAGAAATATAAACACGTCTTTTTATTTGACCTCCAGTATTTCTAGCCTAGTCATATTAATTTGAGTCCTCATAGGAAGATTTCAATTAATTTTATACTGATGGAATGTGCATCAGTCAGGTGCCCAAGGTCACCAAATATGTCCTCCCTTATAGGCCTTTCAGTTGCCAAGATCCAGAGAAAAGGAGAGCACCATAAATTCAGCTTCTTAAACTTGCATTTTCTTTGTTGTTGCTTTTTTTCCTCAATTCAGAGGCAGAAAAGCTGTGTTTTCCCCCCTCCATCATGTTGCAAGTACTGACAGGTACTTAAGATGTGTTCTGCTCAGATATCTGCACAACAGATATTCAAATGCACAATGTTAATGTTTTTAATAGCATGGGGCTAATTTTAAAACTTGCTTCTGGAAAATTGCCTGTGATGAGTGTTTTTTTTGTGCTGGTGCTCCTGTTGACAGAATGGTTTTTGGAGGTCACGGGCCTTCTGCTTCCCCAGTTCAGGGAGTTACACGGAACAATTGCAAAGGAAGATTTTAATTATAGTCTGAGCAGGTGCAGGATAAATGAACATCCATTGGGCGCAATGAGAGGCTTTGGAGATGCCATATTGTTTGTCATGGAATCAAACCTTCCAGCTGGTATTGCAGAAAGTTGTATTTCATGTGCAGTATCAGCAATGGACAAGGTGCCATTGCTGTCAGGATGCGGTGTGCCAGCTGGGTTCTTTTTCTGTTGTTTGTGGGTTTTTTTGAGCAGCCAAATGAAGGGAATTAGAAAAGCATATGATGAGGTCTATAAAGTGAGATTCAGACAGGACAGTACCGAGTTGAGTTAGTGTATGTTTAATGTGAGCTTGTCCTTGGTTTTAAAAGGAAATATGTGTTGTACATTGAGTTGTATGTTTTATTTCACTTCCTGCAGTGGAATTAAAAAACTTTCAATGGAAAATTATCAAGTTATCGCTGTGAATTTCCGTGTGGTCTAGACAGCCTGCCTGGTTGAAGAGGGCAGTGAATGTTTATCATTTGAATTTACTCAGAATGACTAAAGAAAGACATACTTGAAGCAACAACAGCTTTGAATAATATCCTTTAGCTTGGATTATTGACTTAATTTCCTTTTCTTCAACTAAACATATGAATGAAGTAAAACAAAACAACGAGCTCAGTGTAAATTGTGTGTGTTTATAATTGTAATTGTGCGTGCCTCTGGATGGAAGGAAAACAGCCCAGCTGATAGCTGTATAATGAGCTTTGCTGATCCTGCAGCATCTGCAAGCCGTGAAGAACTCGACAGGAGTGAGCCAATGTTCTACAGAAGGGATGTGTTTGATAGGAATGCGAGCAGTCAGAGCGCCTGTCTGACTGAAAGGTGATGGAGATCACAGCCTCCCACTGACAGAAACACATCTGGGCTTGTTTAGAAATCCCTGCTGGCTTTTCATGTGAAATAAAGTTCTATTCGTTCTCCCATCCTTCAGCAAATTGTTTTCCTACTCAGAATGGACACTGCAGAACAGGAAACATGTAATCAACAAAATTTGTACTAATTCTGGGTTATTTTCAGTGCCTGATGTTGCCTTCTGTTTGTATTGCTGTATTTCTTTACCTTGGCATTGTTTGCATTGTATGCACCTATGTACCTATTTAGCTGAAAATAAATCCAGATGTTACCTAAGGCTTCTAAAATTTTTTTACAAAGTTTGGTGAAGAGTCACTTGAAAGGAGTTTTATTTACTAATTATTTTTTATTTTCCTATCCTATTACAAAGACATATTTTGTGACTTAAATATATATATTCTAAGTTATCTTCCCTATTTACATGCACCTAGGAGACAGAAACAGACTGAATATACCTTGTTTGTTCTGAATGTAGTCTGTTTTTATAAACAAAAGTATACTTCTGCAGTTAGATTCAAATATTTTTTGCTATTTTTTGTCTGACATGACATTAATGAAAAATATCCTGAAAAACGTTGGCTTAATTATTATTATTACTGATTATGTAATGTACAACTGGATAAAATAATCGAACATTTCATTGTCTAATACTAAAGTTGTTGAACAAATTGTTTTCCCCCTCCTTCTATGAACTCAGGCATAGCAAAACTAAACTTCAGTGCATTGAATGTGTAAAACTGTTGATGAATAAATAAATGCAGGCATATATATTTTTTCTTTTAAGGATAAAAGTCATTCTGGGTAAGAGTTCATCATTTTCCAGCATAAGAGAATAAAAATGTATTTTTTTTAAAGGGCATTTTCCATTTTTTGTGGTCATAGTGTTCCTTTTAAGCTGGATTTTACAGAATAGCGATGATCTCGATGATAGCCTAAGTTTCAGTTCTGTAGTCTTGTTAGTTTTGCCATTAGAGTTTGAATACCGTAGAGTTTTGTTAGGGGGAACCTTTGCTGTCAAGTTGCCTGCTCAAAAAAACATAGCACTGAATACAACATTTTAATTTTGTTTGAATGATTTAAGTCAAATAAGTTATTTTTCATCTCTGTGTATGCATGAGTTGCTGAAATTTATCTGTTGTGCTGGATCATGTATGTTGGAATATTTTAGCATGAGAGCCTACATTGTATATTGTAAGAGACAAAAGTGACCTCATTCTATGCATTTTAATTCCTTTCTTTTTGATGGATTTTGCATTATTGCTCTGTAAGGACTAAGCAAGATGACATCTAAGAGTTATAATTAATTCTTAAGGTGGTAAACAAGTTCAGTCAAAATATAACCATATTGTGTATGAAAACCACATTTCAATTTTAAAAGTAGCTTTACACTTAGTTTACAAAGAAAATTGTTGTTGTTCTTACAGGGGATAGGATATACGTTTTGCTGTAACACATACTTGATGAATTCTTGATACAGTAGATTAGAAGACAAACCCTTTTGTCAAAACACAGTTTTGAAGTAGCTGATGTAGAGAGCTTGCTTCTCCCTTTATCATAGAGGTTGAAAAATCAGATTTTTCTTTTCCACTATGTTGGCTTTGAGAATGTTTCACAGCTCTCATATTTATTACTAAACTTATCTTAAATGCAGCATACAGACAAATGCTTTTGACAGTAAATCTCTTCCTGCTCTTACGAACTTGCATGCTGCAAGAATCAGTTTCAATATTATGCTGTTTTATCTTTAACCTTGATTTGTATTAAATAGTTGGATCTAATTCTGTTACTTTTAAGCACCACATAAGAAAGCCGGAGTTGATATTCAGATGGAAGAAATATGAAACCAAAATGGAAAAGAATATAGGTAGAGTACTCAGGAGATTAAACTTAGGGAGGAAAATCTGTGCTGAAATTGGTTATTTTAATAGACTAAAGCAATAGTGCAGAAATATATACTTTTAAAGAGATTTTTCCTATCTGTTCAAAGAAAGATATGAAGCTTAAGTTCTTTCGAGGCAACCTCTCTTGTCATGTGTGAATAAAGCAGACCTTCATGCTACAAGTGAAAGAATCATAAACCTCAGACTTGCATCTAGATAGTGTTTCAAAGCCAAGTCAATACTAATGTGCTCTGTGTGCGTATCTTGGGGTTTTATTACTTTTGCTTAGAACGTCATAATTTCTCTAATACTACTACTTGTGCTTGTAAAACATGTTGTACTGGAAGATCTAGAGACAGAGGGCCTGTACTTAACAACAAAACTACATAGAGCTCAGACTGCAAAGAATGCCTGTGAAGAAAGAATATAAGAACGTTTTGAGTTGAGGATGTTATTAGCTATATCTCTTTTTGCTGCCTGTACTTTATACTTTTACTTTATGTTTTATACTTTTTACTTGTTGCTGGCTGTTGTTCTGCCATATACTACTCTGGCCTTCTTTCCCACGTCACCCAACTTTCCTTTTATATATTTTAAAGAAGGCGCTGAAAGTTTACTTAGAGAAAATCAGGGGAATGATTTTCTGTGTATTTTAATCTATTGAGATTGAAGCAAAGTAGCAGATGAAAATAAGAATGCCTTTTTTAAATGATCTTTCTCATTTTCAGTTCCACTTGCTCGTGGCCATTGATGAAGTTAGATGCAAATGCGTTATTTCTGTGCTTGAAAGAAACCAAGCAATGGTCACAGTGACTTTCATATTTGTTCCATTTGTATGTCTGAGCACAAGCCAGTGAAATGATGTTAATTTAACAGCATATTCTAATGTGTGTGTGAATACTGTACTTTGAGCCTTCTTATATTCAGTAACAGTGTGCTGTGTATTTCAGGATGATGTGATGATGCCACAGCGGGTTAGACTGCAGTACGAAGCTGCTATTCAACACCCAAACAGTGTGAGTACTTTCTTGTGTATTTTTGTGCTTTTCTTTTACAGAATTCTGGACAAATCTTTAAAAGGATATGAAAATTTTGCGGTAGGGCTGGTGGAGGCAAAGCAACACCCAGCGTATTCTTTCCTCAATTTTTAATCCTTGCACTGAATTGTAACTTTGAACTTCTGTTTTTGTTGTTTAGAAAATCAAATGTCACTGCGGCAGTGATCTTCTTTTTCAAATAAGTACACAGGTTTCCCTAGTGTATGTAACTTCTAAGAAGGAGAATGGCTTTTTTTTATGACCCTACTAGGTAATGTGAAACATTACCAAAATATTGGCTACAGGTATGGTTTAACTATTTTAAATGCTTAAGAAACTGTGAGGAATGTATGGGTTGTTATCCTTAATAAGCTAGCCTACAGTTAAATTGATGTTTTTTCCTATGAGTGCAAAAGAAAAATGTTAGGCAGAATGCCATTTTATTCTTGTGAAATGAACACTCAAAAATGATCTGTGAGTTAACTGGCTTATGATCTGTGTGGTTTTGATATTAAATCAATTTCTGTTATAAGGACCTTTGGAGAGAATTTGTGTATTGTGTTCTCCTTACCTGAAAATAATACAAATGATTTTCAATGCCAATTACTTTGTTGATGCTACTGACATAAATTCCCTTATAAACTTGAAGTCTGAGTTGGTATTCCTGTCAACAATGTTTGGCAAAAATTGACATAAGTGAAGAAAGTTTCATGAGAAAATGGCAGATATTAAAGGAGTGTGGAAGACATTTCTGGTAAAGAAAAGTCACTTGACCCCCTGTCAAAAAAGCATTTTCTGCAGATCTCCTAACAAAATAGGCAATTTTCAGGTTATCGCTGTCTGGGAATTAAACATCTTTCAAACCTTTCCTCCCAGAGACACGTACTTCAAAGTAGAGATTATGTGGTTGTTTCAGCTAAGAAATGCCTGCCAAGCAACCTGCTGGTTAGTGGTGGGATGTGTATCTGCCTATTGGAACACCTGTGTTAGGTCTCTTATGAAATCTGATAATCCTTACAGTGTAATTTATGAAATTATAGTTTTAGTAGCGCCTGAGAAGCAGTTAACCTTGTTCATACTATGAACATAATAAAAAAATACATGGAAGGTTTTTTTTTTTTCTGATATGAATCAGTTAATTTATTTCTGTAGTGAAATGCCAAAAAACTGGAGAGACAAGTTGATCCAGTTGTGGGAACTGGTGGTAAGAGCTATCCTATTTCTTGCTTGCATGACTTCTGTGTGCTTCTACTGAGAGTTTTTTAATTAGGCTAATTTCAACTAGATAATTTGTGGTCTATTTAGAAAACACTTCAACTGTTTTGTTTATAGTTTTGTACTTAACATTCAGTGTGAGCTGTTAAGTGGGAATCAAGTAAATACTAAATGAGTATGAATAGACTGGAGAGTATGTCTTTGTGATATGTTTTAACACAGACTTGTTCTCTGCACGCTTTCAGCTAATCTGAAGTTATGGTCCTGTTTTAGGATGGTATTATTTGTCTGTTTCTGAAGCTTACTAAAGTGGTAAGCTTGAACCTTAATGAAATGGGTAAGACGTATACGTTCCTTGTACAGCAGCCTATCTTATGCATTTCTCTCTCAACCTTCTACTGAATCAGAGGATTTCCGTGCAGCTTTGTAGGCAATGACCTTCTTTTTTTTCTTTAAAATTGTTAGTTTTTTTTCTGTTATTTCCTACCTTACATAATATCTAAATGTAAAGAGTTTCCTGTTTCGTGTTCTTGAACCCTAAGAAGGCAAAAATAAATACGTTTGAATTGCATGCTACATATTTTCTGTGTTACAGGTATAGAAAATATTTGTAATAGTTATGTGTAGAATACCTTCTGCGTTAATACTGTTTTTCAGAATTCTAGTTCAAAGACTTGAAAAAAGAGAACATCTCCAGCTCTTTCTTCTGAGCACATCAGTGTGGTCCAAGGACCCCTGATAGTTCTGTTGTAGCTTCAGCTACCATGAGAAAAGATTTGAGAACATTCTGTCCACAGATGTTCTGACCGTAAGTACAGACTGCCTTACCCTGACTTGAAGTCTGGTCAATAAACAGTGGCACCAAAAATATTAGATGCCTTTGAAATGATTTTCCAGCCAGCCGTTGAAATTGGTGTCTCTCAGCTTGCCCCCAGGATCAGGTAACAGAGTAATGTTGCAGCATCTCCTAGCTTTATCATCCAATTTCCTGTATTGGGGACTACTTAATCATGCTTCTAAAAAGACAGAACAAAAATTTCTCTCTACTCTCATAAGCTATTATTATCTTCATAACTTAAGAAAAAAAAATCCTATATGACAGAGATGTGCTGTTGTTGGAAACGTTTACGTTGGAGGATTTTGGATCTGAAAATGCAAATTACTAATACATCCTGGTTTTGTTAAATGCAGTTATTTAAATGCTGGATTACTGTCACAGATCATGTATGCTCACTAGTGAGTAAGAAGATTCCAGTCATGTTTTCTTTAGTTCTGAGGAATTCAAGCAGTGATACCTTATTTTACTTAGTGTTCTTCTGGAGAAGGTCCAACTTTGTGTATGTTCTAGTGTTCCCTTAAATAAAGCTTTTGAGTTTGCAGTAGCCCAAGAAATGTTCTCTTCCAATATGCTCACCCAAACCACACACGCTTATGGATATAAAGGATGCAGTCTTTCACACTTATGACCCACACTTATTCTGTTACTGAATATAGGCAGAGAAATATCCTTTAAGAATTCCCGGGGCTTTTTGTTTCAAGAACAGAGGAGATTATTATCTGAATCTGCTCCCAGGCTGTATTGTTGCAGGGTGCTTGTTTCTCAACCTGCTAGCGTGCTGAGGTGACATGAATGGATGTGATTTGAATAAAATCTTGAAGAGCTCGAATAGCATTGGAAAACTTTTCTAGGAAATTCCTCATCCATGAGATGCATAGGTACCTGGCAATGCTTTGCCAGGCTACTGTGGCACTTGGAGAACTCTTCCAGTGTTTTGATTTTCCTAAGGATTCTGAATATCGGAAGGAGTAAGGGGATGCTAAAATCAGATATGCTGTTCGCACTCAAAATCCACTGACCTTCTCATCTGTCTTAGAGCCATACTAGATGTTTTTCCAGCAGTGGATTGCTTGCTCTTCTTAGCATGGTGGAGTCTTGACCTTACTCCTCCTCTCACCGCTGTTTTTTTGAGTATATGTGTACCCCCACAGCATGTCTGTGCTCTTCCTGACCGCCTCCTATGTTTTCTCAAGAGCTGGCATTACAATGTAGGCAGAGGAAATAGTTATTTCCTTTTCTTTTCACTAGTAGTGAATCTGTACCGGTGTCAGAGTGAAAACCTTTCTTGTTTTAAAAAGATTGCTAGCTCTTTCTCAAACATGTAGGATACTTAGGCACATGAGAGAAAATTGAGGATGCTGTTTGTATATTCTTAACGAGAAGTCCTCACTGCTTTGCATTTCTAAAGGAAATATTTGGCATATGCTGTAACTTGGATGAAGGTCAATATCTGTAATGCCTAAGGCAATTTTCACTTATAGCATTATCCGAATCTGTTTAACAACTGACCAAATTGTATCTTTAGTTAATGTGACCTGAAGGTGGTGGATTGGATTGAGTGAACTGGGACAATTTATGACAAACTGCTAGCTCACAGACCTGCTTGTCTGCCTCTGGGTAAAGAAATGTTGCACAGTCAATGAAAGAATCAGAGAACTGAGCAAGTGAATGAGGTACCCGAGCTTGGTCCTCTTTTTTAGGCACAACTCCAGGCCACAGCATTGCAAGTCTTCTTCCCCATCCCCTCTTAATGTCAGAGATTAACTCAACTTAGAAATGAAGTCTTTTTTCTCCTTTTTAAATTTTTTTCCCACTTTTTTTCCTTTGGTCTGACACATGCATTTCCTGATATTAAAAGTTATATTCTAACAGATAAGGTTTTCGTAGTTGTTGTATATTCTACTCGCCTAGGCCTGTTGCACATCTCTATTACACGTTAGAAAGACCTTTTTCCCTTCTCCACTTTCTTTATGTCACCCTCATTCAGCCCTGTGCATCTGTGTAGACATCACTAACTTGAATGTTCTTACAGCAGATAAAAACAATCACTTCATTTTCTTTTGTGCCTAAAAGTATCTGCTTTCATTGATTACCTCAGTCCTTTTAGCTTCCACGTTTTTCATTTAAACTGATATCTGAAGTCGCAAAACTTTCTCAGGAGCAGAGAAGTGTACAATCAAATGAGTAGATCATCTCTTTTAAGTATAATTGAAATGAATAGCTTTAGTGGCAGATAACAATGTGAAAGAGAACTAATATCAGCATTCTGTTTGTTTTTATGGTTGTCATAATAATGAGATTTGATTCTTTTTCAAAATACCTAATGGATTACAATGTTTCAACTATTTTTGCATTAGTAAGAGACAAGGTTTTTATATGTTAATCCATGAGGGCACTGGGAATGGCCTAAAAAATACAGAGGGTTGTTTTGTTCTGACTGCAACAAGATTAGAAGGCATTCTTATATGATTTGTCAGAGAGTCCTATGTTTTAGATGTGGCTCTTTTCCTTGAAAGGAGGGTGGTACTTCTAGGTAGTTGGGCACAGTATCAACACACGTTCTTCCTTATCAGAGCAGCTCTGTAAGTCAGAGTGTGCTCTGATTGTTTAGTACACAAAAAGAACACTAAATGTAAATAGTGTGTTTTAAGTGGCTTTGCTTTGCAGAATAGTTAAGATATAGAATTACAGAATCACCAAGGTTGGAAAAGACCTACAATATCATCCAGTCCAACCAGCACTAATAGTTCTCACTAAATCATATCCCTCAATACAATACCCAAAGGTTCCTTGACCATGTTCTCATCTATCTCATGTCAGGTATAACTACACATGTAGAAACTCCTGTGATAGAGTTCTAGTGCAGGATCACTCCTTAGAATGCTGAACTGGTTCAGCAGAATTTTCCACTGATGCATTTTATTGAGCAGCTATGCCATAATATATTAAATTAAGAGGACTTTTTGTTCCTGCTTATTATCAGAGACCTAGAATAAAAGCAGGAAATTGTTTTATTTATTTTGTTCCAGGTGAGGCTGCTTTGTGATGAAAGGAAAGAGTGAGATAAGAAATGGGGAAAAAAAAACAACAAAGAGGGAGATCGCCTTCTACACTGGCTGTCAGCAACAGCGTTTTGGGAGTAATGGCATTCCTCATTGTATAGTGATTACATTCCAGATGCCGACAAAATTGGTCACTTCTTAAAGCCTTTCATTTGCTGTGTCTTCTTGTTAGTCTAATGTTGGAGTAGTCCTGAAAATAACAGCCTTCAGACTACATGCTGTGCCCCTCATTGGTACTTTCTCTTTAAGAAGTCAAAATGATTAATATACATCTGATAATTACTTTACGCTTAGACAAGGATTTACTCTAATAGAAAAGGTAGCCTTGTTTGTGTTGCTACAGCTGGTATAATTGAGATAATGCATGTATTCTGCACACCCTATGTTTTATTCTTAAAATAGTCTTCTGTCACCAAGCACCAATTGCAATTGAGCAGCCCTAAATCTGGTATGGATTTTCATATAATTGCATATTTATTAATTTTTTGCCTTATACCAGAAACCATGAAGACTTTAGTAAACTTGTTAGGAAGCTTCCTGAATTCTAAATGTGCTCATGGTCTGTTCAGTTTATTTGGATCAGAGTATGACACTACACAGTGAAAATTTGTGCTGTATTAGCAGGAAATCTTTGTGGAGCGAGTTCAGGTCAGTGAAGTTCTCCTCAGATAGGAGCTCCATAGCTCATAGCTATGACTAGAGCCATGCTGAACCTGACCTAATATTTCCTACACTGCAACAGTACTGGCACTGCTTAGGTCTGCTCTCACAGTGGCTTCACAACTTCTAGTCAGCTTGGAATGTTGGCAGACTATTTTTTTAGCCTATAATAGATCTTACATACTTATTCTTGGGAGCTTTAGGCTGGGTGTTGTTTAACTGAAGTAGCATGATGCAATGGACAAGGACTTCAAGTCAGGAAGAAAAAGAAGTGGATTTGTCTCTGGAGTGGCCTCAGCATTCCTCATCTGCTCCATTCTGCAGTCTGAACCTTTTTATTCCTGAGAGATTACCTTTCCTCAAATTAGTGTTTTAGTCAGAACTATAAAAAGAACTAAGTAGGATCTTGTATGTAATTTTGCAGGTGTGAAAAGATAATTAGCATATGCGAAGCTTCACTAAACTATCATTAAACATAATTACATAATGTTGAAATACTACCTTTCTATGATAGAAAAGCCCATTTAAACTCCATCCTTCCTGTGTGTAACAAGTTAATGGTTGTTGGTAATCTCTCATTGTGTCATGTCTTCTGTTGAAGTCCGGGTTTTTACCAATCTTCTTTTAATTGTTTCATCTTCCACTAGTTGCAGGTAGTTTAGCAGATTATTCTTTGATAAATGCCTTTATTTTGGACATAAACATGATTAAGATCTTAATTGTATAGAGTATGAGTAATCTTTGTTTTTCCTTGGTTAATTTGCATCAGCTCTTCTGTCTCCCTTACTCAGCAGATTTGAGACAGATCAGCATGTATTGCCCAGACATGTCCTAGCAAGCAGTGCACTTATAGAGCTTAGCTTTAATATAAGCTTTAGTTCATGTAACAGCTTTCAGAGAGAAATGAATTGAGAACTGGCATGTCTCGCTGCATAGGTGAACAGATCGAATTTGTTTGCTTAACCCTCTTAGTAGGAATTTGCCCCACTAAATGGGCTTAAGTAGATTTGTGGAGTCTGGTTCCTCTTTGGTGTGAACAGAGGGGGAAATGAAACTGTATTCCTGAGGTGATTAACTACAGTTGTCTAAAATCAGTTCATTTTTTATCCAGAAAAAAAAAAAGTACAGAAAAAAGATATTTTCATGAACCAGTGTAAGGAATCTGTTTGTTAGAACTTGATTACTGCATACTGAATTCCAGTGTATTCTGCATGGCTGTAACTTTTTTGATCAGCTTATGAAAAATTTAACTCCAAATAAAACTATCCAGTATCAATACTTAAAAATACATACAGACAAAAATATGTCAGTGACTTTGACAAAATGTTAATGGAGGTTTTTAAAGATTATCTATAGTATTTCAGTAATGTTTTCTGTTACGAAGGGTGGAAGACTAGAGCAGCAGTTTGAAGACTTTCTTCTGTAGTGGTGGCAGTGTAATGTTTTTAAGAAAAGAAAATAGGACTTATTTTTCTGCTCTGAAAATGATGGAAATTGGTTCTTTAATAATGAGAATATTATTTTTAGGGTGGTTTTCATTAATTGGGCCTTTCCGTGTATATCACCCAGATTGCTGGAGTTCAGCTGTGTCTTTGCTTTTTATTAGGCACCTTCCTTTTTTTTTAATTTTGTATTTCAGAAAAAAAAAAACACAGCACATTTTCAGAGTCACAGTGTCACTTTAAGCCTGTTCTACATTTTATCAAATACTCAAAATGAGAAACATCCCAACTTGTACCACCTTGTAATTAAATTTGCTTTTAGTATGGCCTCCACATGTAAATAAACCCATCAAATGGTTGTTATTGGAGTTTAGTATTAATGATGGTCTGACTGCTGTGTAGACTTTTGGCATGTTTCATTTTTAAAACTGACCTGAAGTGTGAAACATTTGAAATGCAAAATCCCCTACTTCTCATGTGAGATATTTAACTGTGGTAACAACTGTTATTAATCCAATCACACTTTGTGGAGCTACATGTACAAATTGGTTTTAAAACTGAAATTGTGCAAACCTATTGCTCTTTATGACTGTTCCTAAGCAAAGAACTGGTTGTATAAATGCTTTGTCAGGATCCAAAGTGTTTACTTAATTTGCATCAAATCTAGATTACATGCGCAGTAGCTGTGCTATAGAGGCTGAGCCCTTAGATCTTGTTTATCCCTGCATGGCAGATTTTGAATGAGCACTTCTGAGACCTGGTATTGTTTCCTGCCTAAGCTAGTCATCAAAAATATTGGGGCTTACTCATTCACCTTCAAAAAGGACTTTGAAAACTGCTTTAATTTGCATTCTGAGATAATTTAATGTAGTCTGAAGTTTCATGCTTCCCTGTTCAGACTTGTAGTATTCCTTAAGTGATACTTAAGTTTTTCCAAAATGTGGTGTTCCTACTTCACAAATCTGTATATATGACATTCTTTTTAAACATGCTATGCAGTGCTTGGCTGTACTTATTCTGATTGCAGTGCATTGATTTCTTGGGTTTCATGCAAATACATTAGAGAAAATCCACACTTTCTTAGTTTTTTAGTTGCTCTTTTTTTAAGTGTTGGAAAAAAAACAAACACCAACTTGTAACATCCTGTTGTGGACTTTAAACGTGTACTGGTGCCAGAGTTTTTAAAAGGGTGTTCTTTAAAAGGGGTTGCCGCAAGAACATGAATAAACTGATATTCATCTGGCCTAAGGATCTTCACTGGGGAGTCAGCACTGTCAACGTACTTTATAATTTTAGAGATTACTTTAAATACACTTTCTGTATTTTGATACCTAATGCAAACCACCTCACAGATTTCACGTGTATTGAAGAACATTGCTTCCTCTGTTGGAAATGGAGAGGAAGAAAACAAAGGAAATATATTTTAACCACCTTCTTTCCTGAGTATTCCATATTGGAAAGATTTTAACCACATAAAAGTATTCTTTTCATTTATTTTTCATTTTGATTATGCTACATAATGATCACGAGACCCTTCTTAAAGCCACTAGTATCTTCAAACATTGCATCATTCCACTGCATTAAAATTAAAAGGTCAAAAGACAAATTTACTTTTTTATTGCTTGTAACAATATCGGTTTTAAGTCTTGCTCTTAGTAAGATCAAAATGCAGAAATGCTGATGGTTATATAAATATCTAACTCTAATTTTTGCTGTGGCATGTTAGATTCTTTTACAGTGGAGCAGATATTTAGTTATTGCTATGACCACGTAGTTGTCTGGGAACTCAATGCCAAGTCTGCTCAATAAATAGGTATGTTTTGTAAAGCCTTCATCTTTTGAGTAGCATGGGATTTTTTTAGACTAATTATTGTTTTGTCTCAATATCCAAATACAATTTTTCTTGAGTTTAAAAGAAAGATTGTGAATTCTTGTAGCTAACGTTACTTGACATGAAATACAATTATCATCAGAGAAACATAGTTAAATGGCAGTCAAATCAAGCCTAAGCATTGGTGATTGTTATTGATGCTATTTCACTTCTTTTGCAGTTGTTACTTTATGGACAGATTCCTACATGGCTCTATCACAATTTGATGGCAATACCATCCAGCAATATCCTAAATATATACACCCCATTATATTTTTTTTAAATATGGATTTCAGATTTTTTAGACTTAGAGCTTTAATTACTTGTTCTAAATAAGAATAGGAATAAGCAGAACTGGAAATGGAGCTGATAAATGTTTTCAAGACAGTCATGCTTCCCTTCTCCAGTATTCTGAAACAGAAATAGATTTAAGCACATAATTCCTAATATTGTCTAACTTTTAATTATTCCTTTTTTAGTCTTGTAGATGATTCAGTAAGCTGTGCAGGATGACAAAACTAAGATGCAGAGAAGAACTTATTAAATCATTCTGGTAGGATTCTTGGACTTCAGAATTTAAAAGTTGTAAGGAACTGGATGATGGTGAGGCTGTGTAGCAGAAATGTTAAGGCCTAAAACAGTGACTGAGCACCTGGTGGGAAGGCAGGGCCAACTCAGGGGAGATCAAGTATGTGCAGTGCTGCTGAGTGACTGGAATGTGTGAAGCCAGAATCCACCCCTTCCCACACCTCATTTAGGTCAGCAGTGGAGGTGAGGGTATCTCTTGCTGGAGGTAAGAGGTAAGCAGCAGCATTCCTTCGTTTCTACATCTGTGGTGGCTGCATTTGGGCCCATTCTCATTTGCTGTAGCCGAAGACTTTGCCACTTTACTATTATCATTTCATTATAGCATTACAGGCTGCTAGCCCAGAATATGGTTTTACAAGTCATCTGGTGCATGATCCTTGCTATGCTGCTATAATTTCTAGAAGACCTGGATTCACTCATATAGTTTTAGACCTCTGATTAGGAGCCTAGTCATTCTAGGCTCCTTGTATGAACAAAATGGGCACCTCCAAATTGCTCTTCAGATTTTACAATGAATGAACATTAAGTCCTTATGATTGTCAGTTTGCATATTGTGTGTATGTATATACACAGAAATACATGCATAAATATAGTGAACACTGGGTACATGATATCTTGTAATTTATGTGTCTGTGTCTCTTTGTACAGTTCCCTTTTATTATAACACTAGAATGGAAAAAAATGGATGGTTAAAATTGGCAAGTGATTGATTTTGCGTCCTCGTGCCCTCTATGGTACAACAGGAGCCTTCTGATCTGTAGATTCTCTGCTAAATAAGAAAGATTCTTTGTGCTATAGGAAGTTGTAGCTATTTTAAAAAAAGAAAAGCTACATCTGCAGAAAATGCGTTGTTTTAAATTACTGTCAACTCATTTAATCTCTACTTCCTCTCACCCACTTCTTTTTCCATCTACATGTGCAAGGGAAAACAAAGCACCAAAATGATGAAAATATGAAACCTCTCTATCTGGATGTTGTATTTAAAAACAAATACTAGTGAAAAGCTGGGACAAGTTATGGCATGTAATGTCTGCCATTGCTGCTACGTATAGAACGCTGAAATTTATACAGATTAGGTATGCCAGAAATACTCTTGCATTTCAGTGGAACAATTTTGTAATTCACAGAACAGTGAGTACATGTACTCATAGCACAATTTTGTAACCCATTCAATAATTCTACTTAGTTCATTCCTCCGAATGTCATTAGAGCCCTGAATCTTGTACTGATCAACAAATGGCTGGGTGTGCTCATTAGATTTGTATGTTATGGCTAGCCCTGTGTACTGTGACCGATTCAGAGCATCTGTTTCACAGAAAAGCCCCTGTTTTAATTGCTGGTATTTTTGCACTGGTTTTGTTAATTTTGTAGAGCTCTAAGTCCTAAAAAACTGTTCAAATTTAATGGCATAAAACACACATCTGTGACTAATTCTGATTTTCTTAGTTACACATGCTTCATTAAATTCTTGCTTAATCATCTGAGGTGGTAGTTATTAGAGAAAAGAGATTCAGATGCTAAACCTGGACATATAATGCTATCATTATATAGGATATCATCACAGGACATCTGAGACCATCCGGGCAGGACTGGCAGATACTGCAGGCCTGGTCTTTCTGTGAAGTAGTAGGTGCAGCTGGGGAGGGTCACAGGGTGCTATATATTTCATTTGGCCACTCTTTCCCTCAAAGCTTATTTTATGCTATTTGTATTTTTAAAATTTACTTGTTTGGCTTTTCAGAATATGGATTTGTTGATAGCTGTAGCAATTGGGGTAGATCAGTACAATGGGAAAGGCATTATAACAGAGGTGTGATGACAGAAGGATCGCCACAATAGAAAGGTGCTATAAAGGAAGAGAGAAAAGATTACTCACCTGTATCAGAAGATTCTAGGCTTGTAGGGGAGAGATTCCCCACAGAAGGATCTCCAGATAGAAAACCTTCCCCAGTGAGGGTCAGCCCTTAAATGAGGTCCAAGAGAGGTGCAGCCAGGCCCCACTTCTTCCTGTCTCACATGTGAATTGCCTTTACCTGTGCTCCCAGGGCTGACCAGGTCTTTTCCCCAGGTGCTCAGTCAGTGGTTCAGGCCACGACTCAACAGTTTCCATACAGTAATTCAGGTAAAATCAGATAACCATTTTATGTTCTTAGTATTTCTTATCCATCACAGTTAGTTGCTTTTTAAAAAATTATAATTTGTTTGGTACTTTCCTGCAGAAAAGTCAGTGCTTATTTGGGTAAACAGCTGAATATCTGTAAGTTAACTTCATTTTGGTAAAGTAGTTGTCTGTCTAGAAAATGAATTGCCTCATCTGATGTAGCAGAAAAGATTGTTGTGGCTTTCTGGCCTGATCAGAACTCTGTTGTTTCATGAACAGCCATAGTCCATGAGTAAAAATAACCAAGTACGTATATATACTTTGTACAGTTCATGCTATTCTTTCACACACAAGTTGTGTTAATGTTGCATTTCAACTTGTTTCCACTTGGAGTGTGGTATGTACTGCATTTCTTCTGTAACAGCTCAATTCTAGGTGCAGGTATATACCTGTGTATGGTTGGCATGTATAACAATATTAATAGTCTTGCCTACCAGATAAAAAAAAGGTTGAATATTGGGTGAACTCAATTTCAGCATAGAAATAGGTACTCACAGTATTGTAAAGGATGTTTCTAATATAGAGAGTTTTTTTTCTTTCTGAAAGTTTGGGTGGGTGCAAAATAGGCCAGAAGGAGTTTTGTCAAAGTGATTTCAAACTTAGGAAAGAATCAATAGTGAAAAACCTTTCACATGAATTTAGAAACTATAAGGAGGTTTTCAGTGAAGATAAAAGAGCTCTGTGAGACATGGAGGAAATGGGAAACTGTGCAGTTGTTTCTGATGCCACACCTTACACAGAGGAACCAGAGGAAGCCGTTTGTACTCTAAATAAACCTGGCTTTGATTGGATGAAAGAAGCTGCTTAAATGAGCCATGCTTTACAGGAGCTCTATCAAAGGCTCAGGATGTGTTAGTCTGTGTTGTTAATGTTTATCTTGCAGCTGTGTAAGTCAACCGTTCCAATAAAAAGTCAGAATCCCACTGAGAGAGAAATGGTACAACTGAAGAAGTCTGGAATTTTTTTGACTAAAGATCAAGGAATACATCTGATTGTGTAGTGATGACTTTAAGATCAGTCTGTAAAACATCTCTGAAGATGATGCTCAAAGCAGTCTTGAGTGATGTTCTGAAAATGAAAAGAAATCAGGAACTGTTTGTGCTGTGCAAAGCATTTCAATGTTACACTAGGGTAGAGGGAAGTTTGGACATTTCATTTCTTACAAAACTCTAACCTTGTTATGCATGTCATTGTTTTCCTGCTGTGTTGTGAGACCAAAATGCGGCTGTTGGCAATAACGTGCATTTACACTGTTATGTATATTTTGCTCTGATGTCATTGTAATCAAAAATGTGGATAAATTGATGTTTTACAATATTGTCTTCTGTAGGAGGGAGATGATCGCTTAGATGTGCCCTGCTCATGGGTTTGCTTACAAAAGTCTTACAAAAGTCCAATAGGAGCATGAGCTGTGGGTGTTTTATTCCTTTGCTTTTAAAGAAAGGAGTTATCATGTGTATTCTTTAGAGGAAGAGAAATGAAGACAACTCATTTGTTGGTGAATGTACATGGTTTAAAAGTAATTAGAAAGCCTTCTGGAAATAAAAACTTCGGTCTGTATAGACAGCATGTTTAGGTAATTCCAAGTGAAGTTAAAGCCACTACTCTAAACACTTTACTGAAGTCTTAGACATGTCAATCCCTCACTGTATTCCTCTAATTCCATATGTGAATCAAGTACAGGACTGCTAAATATGTAATGTGATACTATTATATAGATAATGGTCCTATCCAGTGTGTAAGGGAGAAGAAATTAGTGTGAAATCTTAACATCTTAACAGGAACTTCATTTGAGGTACTTAATTCATCTGTGTCTGCCCTTTGGAGCTTAAACTACAAAAGAGTAAGAAAAGTGAAAGGGATGAAGGATGGAGGTGGTGTGGTGAGTGTGTTTCACTAGAAAAGCAGAGTAATAAAGACATTAAAGTATGTACAGGCTCATAAATTTGGGGTTTTAGATTACCTTTTGAGTTGTCATTATCTTTTCTATCAAACAGCTTTCTCACATTAATTTGTGACGTTGATCTTTCTGTTATTCATTTTTGGGCTTCATACTGGATTAGACCATCATATCAATTGCTTCTAGCTTTGTTGGTGATTACAAAAGTGAGATTTTCAGAGTCTTACTTTGAAAATTCAAGAACTAAGAGTCATCAACTGTGTCCTGTTCAGTTGTGGAAATGAAGTCTGTTGCTCTGGAGATAAAGCTGCCTAACCCTTTGCCATCAATTCTGCACAGAAACACTTTTAGACTCGAAGTCATGAACCTTTGACATTTAAAATACTGCTGAATTCATAGGGACTTCTTGTCACTACAGTAGAAGGGTTACTCTAATGATTATTCTGAGTTTTCATTGGACTAGTTAAAAAAAAATCACTTGTCTTTAGAAACACTGAATTATAACGTCTGATTCTTAAAGGTCAGAGGCAATTCTTGTTAGTTTCTGCTTTATTTCTTTATAATTTTTTCTATATATACTTATGCTAGTTTTATTGTCTTTCTAAATGTTAGATCGAGGTTTGCTGTAGAAAATAAAATTGCTATCAATCAACTTTTTTTTTTAACCTAGTATTTGATTTGATTAGTGTGCTTGCATGTAAGTCTCTAGATTATTATCCACTCACTCTGTTCCTGTTAGGCATGTCTGCGACAAATCATGGTGAAACTCAGTGTAACCCACTGGCTTTTCTGTTCTGGATTTATGTCATTGCAACAAGCATAATTCCTAAATTATGCTTGTTTACTGGATGAATATAGTAATTTTATTTTTATCTTCATCATAGTGTTTTCAGTTCAAAAATTCTCATTTTAAGACCTTTGTGCAGTAAGTACGGAGTAATTGCTACAAGCTACATTCAGACAAGCAAATAGGAGCAAGCAGTGGAATCCTCTATATTGCTGTATGAAAGGAGAAGCAAATTTTGACGAAGAACCATATAACCATTAAACTCTGAAATTTTGAGAAAGGAGCTGACAGGATCTAATTTACTGGCAGTTATTCTGTCTGTCTTCTTTCCTTGAATGTGGAGATAATTGATCACAGTCATTCAGTTTTCTCTGGAAATATAAGGAGCTGAGATTTGAACCAATTGTCTTTTGGAATGGAGGGAATTGCTGTCTTCTGGAGTGCCTGGATTCAATAAGATTGCTTAAACTATTAACAGCACTTATTAAATTGGTTAGATAGGCAGAAATGAATAAAAAAAATACAAAACTCCATCCTCTGCTTCTCATTTAAATTTCAAGTTGGATAGAAAGAGATGACTGCACTTCTTACTTGGCTCTAATGGCAACACGGGTTCTCAGAAAAACAAGTTTGAGATTGTCCTTTTTAACTCTTACTTTGTGAAATCTGTTTTTGGTTTTGTGCTTGTTGATTTTAGGCTCTGATTACTTGAATAAAAGGTATTAAGCTTCCATTTGGTGCTGTTGTAGAATTTCTGTTAAGAATAACATGCTTTGCAATTTTTCCTTTCTGACTTTCCTACTTAGTTTTATAAAATTTCTTTGAAAGTTATAAAAACCTAGGGTATGGGAAAGATGATCTGACTTGGGTAATGAATGCTAGTTTGATATAAGCATATAATGAATACTAGAATTCTGTAAATAGCTTTCTTAAATAAAAAATAATCCTAATAGAATATATTCATCTGATCAACTTCTGTGAAGTTTTGGGTTTTTTTGTTTGTTTGTTTCACCTTTGCAATGCCCCCTTTGAAAATGCATCTATGAACACTGTAACTGATACTGACTTGAAAAGAGATTCTGGATTAACCATCTGAAACAGCGTCAGTATTACTCACTGAGCTGTAAATCAGGAGAAAATGAAGATCAGTTGTAAGTCAGGAGAAAATTAAATGTGAAGTTATCCATAGTAATTTGTAGTCCTTACTGAGGGGGAAAAATCATATTTGAGGGATGTTTTATTCTTGTGGGATAAGCCAATCATAATTTCCTTTTCTTTTACCCAAGGTTTTTATTTTGAATGCATTGAATATTAAGTTAAATTGTGCTGTTTCACTGTCAGCAGTCCCTCTGCAAGTATGATTGGTAGTGGTTTTATTCCCACATCAAATATATTCATAACCATATGCCCAGAACTCTAGCCTGACTATTTCCATCTGCGTGGGTTTTAAAGCTCTGTAAATAGACATACCTGAAAGAATTAACTTTGGTTTAGCTTCTGTGTCGGTGTATACACTTACATGTGTAAATGTATTCCTTATGCACACTTATGATGGAAAATGAGCAAATTTTCTATATTGTTCTTGTACAGAACTTGATTATCCCATATCACTGTTGAGAAATGCTGATATGTATGCATTAATGTTAATTCTTAGTGAATGAACACGTCCTCAACAGGAGCTACCCATCAAAGTCTGCAAGCAAAATACTAGTTGTAGTATGACAGGAGTGCACTAGTTGGTGTGAAGCTTTGTCAGCTTACTTTGCATGTATAATTAAGTCCTGTGAAGATTTAAGGTATACTGTGGACCATCCACAGTCTGCTATGCAGCTTGCTGCCTGGAGTAGCAAGCAGCAGAGTTCTGTGTAGCCACACTGCTTAGGTTGAAATCTCTCTCATATGTGTTTGATGCGTACTGGGAGCTGCTTATTACAGTAATGGGTATTCATAATATTAAAATTCCTATTTAATCTGTACAGCTACAGAACGATATTAGACAGTAAAATACTGTACTAAGGGGAATATAATATTTGAATGAGCAGTTACTGTCAAAATGAAATTGAATGGTGTAGTTCAGTTAGAAGGGACCAACAAAGATGATCAGATCCAACTGGCTGATCACTTCAAAGCTAACCAACAGTTAAAGCATACTGTTGGAGCATAAAGCATATGCAAAGTGTCTAGATAGTCCTACCATGGATGAAACAAATCGGAATACAGATCTTTTATTTTAAATGAGCTGTAAGTAGCATATGATATTATATGTGATGGCACTATTTGCCTAGTGTAATCTACGTTCTAATATTTCACTTGCCAAATTTTCTGGCTTCAGACAGACTATTCTCGGTGAAATCTTGAATTCTAGATATAATAAGCCTTTGGATTATTGTCTCTGCAAAATTACAGCTGAAGTGGTTCAAGTGTTTCCAAGAACAAGGATATTACAACAACACTTCTTCATGTTGGAGTTTTCTAGAGACCTCTCTGAAAGTCTAGAACTATCTCATTTTGAGCAGAGCAACTGTGACGTGTTGCACTGTATAATATTATGAACACAGAAGGGCTCTAAGAAAATGTGTGCAGACAATCTTAGTTCTTGGATTCTGATGTTTTCAATGTAAATTTTGCAATTTTGTTTAGTTGCTGCCATGTGGGTATACAGCAATTAAGTGTTATTTATCTCATTTTGCCTTAGATTATTGGTTGCCAAGTCAGAAGAGAGCCACCAGAGTCTACTGAACGGTATACTCGTTGGATCAACAACCTGTCTGAAGAGCAACTCCTTACACAGGTATTCTTTTTGTAGGTGTGACTGAAATGATAACTGCAAAATATAGTGAAAGGTTTATTTAGTTAAACTTTTTCGTTCAGTGGCAATACATGGTAACTTCCCCAGGTTATCAGGATTTTGTAACTTAAATGACAGAAATTTGTGGTGCACGTGATCATTATGTAATGATATCATTACACTGAGGTTAGATACTGGCTGCTTCTTTATCTGTTTAAATTTTGCTAGAGATCATTTTAAAATAGCAGTTCTTCAGCCAGGCATTAAACGTAGTGCTCATTACACATGTTTTTAAGTAAGATACACTTACAGGACTGAAGATGACAGTTTTGGCATAACGATAGGTTGTTTTGTTAGGCAGGCAGCCAATGCTGAACTAGAAGAGACTTTGGCAAAAACAAGTTGAATTATGGAAGAAATCAATCCAGCCTGTGGAGGAATGTGTGTGCTGAGTATTATTATAAGAAATCTAATGGAGAGTTAGCAGAAAGCATCCCAGCAGACATTATGATTCAAGAATTTGTGATTGGGTTCTGTGATGCTATGGTAGAAAGCCATTTGCTTTTGATTCTCCTGAATTTAAGTAGTTGAAAAGAATAACATACCCATGTTTGTTAGACTTCATTGCTGTATTCCCCATTACCATAACCCCCAAAGATATACTTACAGGCTTTGGGATGTTCTCTGTAACACAAAGTCATCTGTAGACCTTATTTTAAAACCAGCAGTAGTGTTATGGTTCTCTGTAATTTCCCAAATGAAAGTAGTTATAGGGAATGTTACCCAGTGGAATGAATGTTTGGATTTGCCTTTGAGTATGACATTAGAAAAAATGGTAGTTTTAAAACCATGAGTTTATCTGACATTGATATCTGGATATACAGTAATAGCACACAACTATCTTGTTAAAGGAAAGACAAAGAAAAGCTTGAGGATGCAATGTAGAAGTTTGTCCTACACCATCTGTTGTTTTTCATCTGTCTTGAAGTGGTCGCTGGATGGGGCCTTTATTGAATTAAACTGGAAATCAAAGGAAATATCCTAATTTTGAGATTGCTTTGGGTCTGGTCAACTGAGGAGGGGTGTGAAAAACACACACTCATTTTAAGACAGGCCTGCAAATTTTCCAGAAGAGGTTATATAGTATGCTTTTCCTGACAGTAGGATGCAAATACAGTGACCTGGGTAATCCCATGCAATCTCATGTGCCTATGAATATCTCTCCAAGCCTTAATCAAGTAGCACGTGCAATCCATTGTTTTTACATATGATTTAAATTCACGAATTTTACAACTTGATAAGGAGTTTTGGAAAACATATTGGGACTGGATCTAGAAGTCTGCATAATAAAGCTTGTGCTTCTTTTTGATGGGTTTCTAAACAAGATGAGATTTGTACAGTTGCACTATTTGTGTTCCTCTTTTGGGTTTGAACACATTATCTGTTCTATACAAGAAGTAACCCAGAAATAGTAGTTCCTCAAGCATACTAAGTTTCTGAAAAATTTGTGGAAGTGTAAAGCTAGAAGACACTGTACTGCACCAGCTGCAAATCATATGTCATTGATAACAACAGAATCCATTTGGGCAGAGATTTGAGTGCCCAATCATGAGACAAGCTTCAGCTGCAACCCATGATCAACTGAGAGACAAGTATATATGAAGCCTGGCTTTTGTAGCTCTGCTGTTAGAAGAACTGATTGATTTCAGAGCAGTGCATTTTGGTATACATCACTTCTCCTGCCTCAGTAATCAGAAATTTTTCTGATCAGAAATTCAGGTAGGGAGGCAATTATTTTGCTTTTTCTTGATTTAACAAAGTATAGGTATGAGACAAAACTAGGAGTGAAAACTATTTCAGCTGTTCTCTAATAACTGGTACGAGTGAGCTGCATAAGGTTAGGCCTGTGAGGGGGTTGTCCCCTTTGTCCTCCTGATATACTGACACGTTTCATTTTGGGTGTACTTCTAAAAACTTTTTTTTTTTTTTCACGAGGTAAGTCCTAAGAAAACTATAATGATAGGCCTCTGCTAAGAGATTTGTCAACTACATGGGAGGAGCAGTCCTTCAGGGAATTCGGGAAAATTGGCTTTAATTTACAGCATATTGTCTCCAGCAGTTTCCTGTAGTGAAAGAATGTTCAGCTTTTTTTAGCTGTCTCTGTACTCAGTTTTTTTCCCCACTTTTGCATTTCTGTATCACGCGTGTACTCATTATTTATGCTGTGAATTGGGACAATAAGTGACCAATAAAAAAAAAGTTGACAGTGTTGTGTAGTCTGCTATCATAATATTTGTTATTAATCAAATAATATTCTATAGCATTTGATGACTTCAGTTGCTGTTTACTAAAGCACAGTTTGAAAGAGGTGGGTGGCAGCAGATGTTTTGTTAGGTGGTTGGATTGCTTCATGTGCCTCAGTGCTGGCTGCTGGTTTTATATTGCCTGAGTCAATACCAGATTTTTGGATCGAATGTCCATACCCTGTCTTCATGCTGAGATCATTCAATACAAAATGCTTCTAGCATTTTAACTTTTCCCTTCCCTTAAACAAGGCCTCTTGATGCTTGCTCATCCATTAAATGTTTCTCTAAACAATTATACTGTAACATTCCAAAGATACTTTATGGTATGCGTGAAATTTCAGAATATATACCCCAGAGATTGGGGGGGAGTGAAAGAATACAAAGAGAGCATACTGATGTGAAGGCTACTTTTTAAAAGATTTTTAAGGGTATCTTCTTTATAGATTATAAGCGATAAAACATTGTTTTGTACACATAGTAATGTAGGCATTAAGATACACCCCCCAGAAAGGTTTAAGCTTGTCATGTGTGAGCGTGGTGACAGGTACAGAAAGAAAATAAGCAAATAAATACGGATACCTGACTGTTCTGACGTTGGGATGAGTGGAAAAAATGCAGATTAAAACTAATCCTAAAGGATGTCAGAGTTTGAGTTGTGCTTGAACTGTGATTGAAGTTTGATCATGCAACTCTTTGTGTACGTCAGAAATTTTACTGTACTGGATAAGTGAAAATTCCTAAATGGTTTTAAGGTTGGATTAATTACACAAACATTTATACAAGTAGTTCTTAAGGATTGTTGTGGGCTGTAAGTAACATAGCTGAGTTCACATCCATATCTGTTAGATCACTGTTTAGGTTAGTTTAATCTCACAGGCAGTCTGTGAAGTATTGCATTCAAGTGTAATTCCATCTGACCTGCCATTTTTTATCCCCAAGACAGTGAACCTCTCTGCTTTCATATCATTGTTCACTTAGAAAGCAGCCTGTGAAATCTGAGGGGTGGAGGTGCTTGCCAATAGGAGTGGGCTCTGGTTGGTGAGAGGACAGCCATAACCTAGAGAAATAACCATCTAAACAAAACATTGTGATTCTATATGCCTGTTGCCCACCATAACATGTCTGTGCTGATCCTGGATAGGTAGGGTGCTCTGCAGCTTGTCTTAGAGCTCTTTGTGTAGGACACATCTGGAAAATTTCACAGGTGACTTCTTACCACTAATCTCTTTGCTACCTGACCAAAGAACAGCATTTAACATGTAGGAGTTCTGTAACATTCTTTTTTCTATGTTAGAGGCGCCACTTTAATAGGTTTAAATGCTGGCTCTCTAAATAGGTTGTGTTCCCATTCTAGTATTTTAAGTAATGTAAGGTCAAATTTCACACTACGAATCAGGATTTACTACAGATATTTGTTTTGGAAATAGATCCAGCATTCTGTCTGCATGGATCATAAAACAAGCTTTTCCCAATAACATAAATTCAGTATGCTCAATATTCATTGTCTTGGTGCATCACTATAGGCAATTTCCTGTTTGCAAGGAGAGAGGGCAGAAGCAGCTCATGCACCTTACGGCTCCTACTGGCTCTCTTTCTTAAAGGCAGACCAGGAACAAGAGTTAGATGGTTCCTGCTTTTCTCAGGAGGCAGGCAGGTGTGGAGGTGTGCTCTGTGATCGACTTTCAGAAAGCCCAATGTGGAGGGAAGGAGCTGCACTACCCTGAAGAAGTTCTGCAGCCAAGTGGAAGTTGGCACTGCTGGACCAGTTCTGTTGGTCTGCTGTGCAGTCCCAGAGCCAGGGAGAACTGGTAAGAAAGGATTGGAGGAGGGGTGCATTTTCCAGGTGGGCCATAGATTCAGTATCTCTCGCTTGGAGTGTTTGTTTTCTTCACCTGTAGACCAGAAATTGTGACTTTACAAGTGCTAGGCTTGGTTGTCAGTACACCAGAGCTGAAATAATGATTGAGATGGCAATCTGAGTGGCTATGTGCATGTTTTCCAGCTACACTACTTAAGGGTGAAGCTGGACAAGCGGTAAGACTTCCTTAAGAATGAATAAAAGCATGAAAAGGCTGATTGATTTCCCTCCCCACATCTGCTCCAGCATTTATTTTTAGCTCACTTTCATTTTTTATCTTTTGATTAAAAGGCGCTCAATGCTTTCTTGGGCTTTTTTTGTGTGTGTGTCACATTTTCCTCTGTTTTCACCTGTGTTAACAAAAAATGTGTTAAGAGCAAATTCCCAATGCTTTTCTGAGTTATATAACCAGAGTTATAAAATTGTGAAATACTGCAGGCTGTGTTGGTTTGCATGAGATTAAGGATATAGCATGAAAGGGGGGAAAAAAAAAAAAGAAAGTGGCTTCTTCCTTTTGTGGTGATCCCTTTTCCTCTCAGGAGGAGAATGAAACAAAGTTGCACGAGCTAGTCAATGTTTATGTTGGTGTTTGGAAACGGGTGTCAAAGGCCTTCATGGAGTTCTAGAAAGTTTAATGAGAAGTGCCTTACCCACATCAGTGAACTAACAGCATCATTAGAACTTCCTAGTGAGGCTTTATGTGAAGGCATCTCAGGGTCAAATGTTTTTGAACTTTCAGAAACAGTTTTGCAGTAGTTCAAAACTGTATACAGATTTTGTGTGTTAGTAATTTTGCATGAGTTTAAAGGCATACTGTAAAGGAGAGAGTGTTAAGTAACTTAGATTTTTCTTATTATATTTTGTGTGATGATTTGCCTGCATGATTGTGGTTTATAACACATGGCAATATTTAAATGTGTTAGGGATATTATAAAAGCAACTTGGAGTACAGTCCTGCAGTATGATGGATACATGTATAGCAGAAAATACATGTCAAGATTTTGCGCATCCAGATTAAGCCTCTGATTTGAACCATGACTTGTTCCCAGTGATGATCTTTCCTTGTATTTTAATTAAGTAATTATACCAATATGGGATATAATGTTTTCATCCTAAACAAGTTTTATTTGGACACTTGATGTAAGAGATGGGCAAGTAATTACAAATGCGAAACTGTCAAGGATTAAATTTTTAGAAATACATAATTTATTTTCCAATGCCACCTCCATTCTTCTGCAAGTAACTTAAAAAGTAGTGCAAAAAGTTCAATTATGTTGTAAATCAGCACATAGGGATGTGAATGGAAGCCATAGCTGACAGCTTCTGAATGCCGTGTTTGTTCTTCTTTGATCTTCCATATTTATCCTGTTGATATTGTAGTTTACAAACGAAACAGCCTTTAGGCTTCACTTCGTGCTGCTGTCTCATTGCCTTCTGTAGCTTAAGGGATCTACGTTTGTCTAACAGGTGAAGGATGAAAAACAGCTTTTGTATTAAAATTACAGTTGAAATATTGAAATGACCGTAACTTATTAAAATTTCAAAACAAAGTGCACTCAAATACAAATGTTTAACAGCTAATTTAATGGTGTTTATTTTTCAGTAAATCTTCAATTTGCAAGAGCACAGAGCAGATACTCCCCAAACTTCCTGTAATTTTGTTTCTTCAAGTTAAAAAATCAATGTGCTGATTCCACAAAAAGGGGAAACACTTTTGCTGTGGCTTTTAGAGCAGTACGAGCCATTGATTCTAAGCATACATTGTTATTGTAATGCAGCTCCCTCCTGTACCTTATATATGGGGAAAAAAGAATTCTTCTATTGCAGTCAGGCACAGAATAATTTTTCACCTTTCAAAGTATGTTTGAGCACAAGTGAGCTTATTGCTGGAAAATAACTTGCTTTCTTGATCTTAGCTTTCAGTGTTAAAATAATTGGGCTGGATTTTCAGGAGAGCTCAGCAGTTTTTTGAATTATTTGTAGTGGGGGTGTGAGTGTGAAAGCATCACTTCCCATGTGGGGTTCTAGGCTGGAAGGCCAGTTTGACCTTTCATGAATTTGTTTAGTGATACTTTTTATACTGATCTCACTCTGCTTTTTAACTTTGGGCTCTTCAGTAGTTCTTGCTTTTTGGGGGTGGGACTGATTTAGGAAGCTGAATTTCAAAAGAAACAAAATCCATCGTATCCCCTTGTATTAACAATGTATGTTATGCTGGGATGCTTGATCTTTTCCTTTCTGTGTCAGTAAGAAAACAGAACTTGGTTCAGTGTGGCAGGTTTTGAATATAAGGGACCAGATTTAATGATTTGTTCAATTTTTATTTATTTTTTTTATAAGCACAAGCATGACAAAAATAGACCAAAACAAGGACAAGGGATTTTTGTTCTGTTTACAAAGCCGTGGCCAAATGGGCTGTGATTAGAAGTTCTTGAGCTCGAAGTTATGCAAATAAAGAAATAATAGAGAGCTTTTCAGGGTGTTAGCTTAGATCAACCGTAACTGTGAACGTTATGTCCTTTTTCATACAGAATAGGTACTTGTCTATTCATTTATTCCAATTACATGATCTTAAGGACGATTAGCATATATATCTAGTTCCTCTGGAAGTGGGCCAGTTGTGTATGCAGCTCACACTTTGAGAAGTAGAATGGTTACATGTAGAGGAGGTGGGGCAGGCATGTGCTTTGTGGTTAGCAGAAGGATAGTTGAGCCCTGGCCCAAGCGGAAATCGGAGCGGTTGCAGTGCATGGGGTGTATAACAAGGAAGGAAATGGCCTTGTCTGCCTTCTAGTGTAACTGCTGGGACTTTGCCACCTCTCTGGATGTGCTGGTTTCTGTGATGTGGGTGGATTTAACATTTTGTATCACTTGCAGTGACTGCTTGCATGGTGCAGAAAAAGGCAGACGAAGAGGAGACATGTATACCTGGCACCTTTATACCTTATGTTTTAAAAGCACAGGACCTTAATGAAATCAGAAATTCTGATGCTGCAGCTAGACAAGCTATGACCTATTAGTAGTGGTGCAACTTATAGTGTTTTTCAAAGAGTTACTAACCGAGAAAAAGCAAAATTTTACCAGACTAATTTTTACTGTGACAAATTTGAAGCACTTTCCATGCATTTCTGCTCTGAGCTTATCCTTGAATTTATTAGAGCATGTATTGACTATATCTGTCAACATAAATTATACATGTTCAGGAAGTTTGTACAATAAAAGGAATTATTATTTCCAGGAGTATAACTTCTTAGCAGACTGGGGGGCCTGTATTTATTTTTGGATAATTCTGTGCATAAATGTACACTAATAACGACAGAGTGAAATAAATATAGTGATGAACATATAGATTTTAGGATTATGATTATCTTATATGTGGTTGAAATCAAATGAAGACAAGCCTTTGCAGTAAATAATGATTTAAATATTATTTAATTATTTAGGAGAGCTTATTTTGTCTTCAGTCGCAGAAAAAGTGTGCTGTCTATAATTTAGCTTTTTGAACTTATAACGTTGTAGTTTTTAATGGTCTATCTACCTAAATAGGATTTGATACCAGAATGTGCTTCTAAAAGCCATTATGTAAGTTTACTTGTATGAAAGTAATTTGTGTCAGCATAGCTCATAGTTACACCTTAATGCCTACAACTCATGGGAAATGTTACCTATATACAAATATAACCAAATCTCTACTAGGGAGCTGCTCTGCAGTGATTATATTAAATAAGTGTAAGTAATCTGTTTGTTACGTGAATATAGTTGTGCCTCATGTGGGCTGTAGATTCATGCTGTAGTACAAGAGCTTTAAGTTGTTGTTTTAATGTATTCCTAATCTAGGTTGGATCCTAACGTGAATTGTAAATTTTTCAGAGCAAAAGTTATCTCCTTGTTCTATATTAAAAGCTTTAAAACAGGATCTGAGTTCGTGGTGTCAGCATGTAATAGTGATGCCCGCTGTTTTCCTGCCTTAGATTTACTAGGTGAAGAGTAGGGAATATCCTAGTTAATTTAAAAGCTGACATTTTTACACCTTAATTGAAATTTACTTGGAACACATGTTGATTAGTTAGAAGCAGATGAATTTCTGTATTTTTGGGGGGCTTTTGGGCTGCCTGTCTGGGTCTCACATTGTATGTTTCCTTCTGTGTGTTCTAAAGCTTTCACTGTTCTCTACTGCAAACTTTTGGAATTGGTTGTTATGGCTGAGGCAGCATTCAGCAGCTTTCACTGTCCCACTTTGTTCTCAGTTTCATCTGTTCCCTCAAAGGATTCTGTCTTTCCCTGCTGCTGTACAGAAGAGCCACAAGTTCACCACATTCTTACTTGCCCATTCATTTTGCAAGGAACAAATAGCTTAGCAGTTTCTAATAAATGAATCATAAATATAGCCACCCATGAGTGCAAGAAAGGAAAGATTTAATTATTATCTTCATATTCAGGAGAAAATAGTACTGTCCTCATCCATTTCTCAATTTATTGAGCTTCCATAAGTATGTCAGAATCTCAGGTTGACTGGTCATCAAGGTGAGAATTGTTTAATGCTCCTGAGAGAAACTGGGCTCTACCAGACAGACTTCTCAGGCAGTGGACATCTGTGCTAAGAAGCACTAAACTGAAATGTGCTTGTACACTCTGCTTGTTTACAGTGCTGCCAGACTGGAAAGGTAATACCAAACTCAGGCTAGCAAGAAATGGTCTTCCTGTCACTGCATTTACATCCTGGTAATGCAGGGGAATTCTCAGCCTATAATAGAAACAAGAAAGGGAGATAAACATTTAATTGCAGTGCACCTGAATATAGTGCATGCTTCAACAGGACACTGTAAGGTTGTGTGTAGATTTGTTTCTCATTGCTCTTGCTCTGAGGAATATTTTCTGGGTATTTCAGCTGATTTTTTTTTCTGGTTTTGTCCCACATGCAGCCAGCAGCCTGCCTGTGTTGTGCATAGGAGTTGAGAAAACTTATCACATTATTTTCCAGTCCTGGAAAAGTGAGAATTATATATAGGTATGAGTACTCTCCTTGTGATTCTTTTTTTTTTAATCCTTTTTCCACTCATCCACTTCTACTGATAATGAACACAAGCAGTACTCTATGCAACCCAATGGCGGTGCATCTATACATGTCTGTTTTTCTTCATTTCTCTTCCTTTTTGTCTAGGCAGGGTGTGGCCACATCCCCTCAGCTTTATCCATGTCTTTCCTAATGACATTTTCCCCTGAATATATAAATAACCTGTTTTTATGAAGTGAAAATAAAATTAATAATGTTAGCTACTAACACTTGATGTTCCTACAGCCCCTGCTGGCTTGCTTTGAAGACAAGGGAAAATGAGTTTTCAGGTGGCACTTCTTGTTAAGCTGTCCTCGGATGTATTTTTTCTCTTTTAATTGAAACTCAAACTGTGGTGAAGGCTCCAATGGTACATCTAAATCCTTAATTCTTCAGAAGTAATGTACTTGAGTTAAGGTTTGTTGTGGTTGGTGTTAATTGTTTAGGCAATCAGCTGCTTCTCCTGGAAGTAGCTATTGTGGAACCCACTGCAATGGGTATTGCTCCAGTGAGCACCCAGTGTTTGAGAACGATGTATGATGTCAATGCCAACATTTATCTGGCCACCTGATTTTAAAAGCCAACAGTCAGCAGTGTTAGATTTCCCTACCTACTCGGAATTTCATTTCAATGGCATCTTTCAGAAACATGTAAATGTTAACCTGTGAACAAAACAGGCTCTCTCTCAGTCTCAGTGTCAGATTACGCATATGTTAAAAAAAAAAAAAAGCAAAAAACCAAAGACCACCAACAAAAAAACCTTTGGAGTCAGTAGGAGAGAAATTTTTTTGGTGTCATAAAATTATTCATAGATCTGCAGAGCAGATGTTGACAATTACAAAGAGAACAGAGGCCGGTCTGTGGTCAGCCAGCAAGCTCCATTTCACGTGGGTAGATCAAGGCTCAAGGCAGCAACTATTTCCTGTCAGCACGCTGGGCGTCAGCGATAGCAGCTTTTGTGGGCTATCGCCCAGTTACATCACACAAAGTCACTTTTGTGAGGCTTTGCTTCTGCCTCTCTTCCGAGAGCAGAGTGGTCCTGCAAGGCTCACTGCTCGGTTTGGTGAGGTCTGTCTGTTGGTACAGATTGCAAATAACAAACTTTTTATTTTCGCATTTCTTTGCTGGATGCTTGTCTCATTCTTTTAGGAAGTGCAGAACAGCTGATTCTTTCATTTACTGCAGTAATTACTAATGTTATATTTGTCATTTTAATTGTTTTAGCTTATAGCATATTTCAAGCATGATTTTCCACCCCAAATTTTGTTGTATTTTTGTTCAGGAACTTAAATGACAGCTAGTTCCTGCAGATAAAAAGTGATGAGGTGATATCCTATTGCTTTCAGAGCAGAATTTTCTTTGAAATTGTTGTGGCTGCAGGTTGCCTGGGGCATGCTGATATTTACAGCATCTCCTGGTAGTTAAAAGAATTCAACTGTAGCTCATTTTGTCTCAGACAGAATGGGTTTGTGGGAGTAATGGTCATGCTTATGCAATGTCCAATTAATTCCCATTTTGTTCTTGCTTGGTAGACTTGTATAAATCAGTGTGTATCACTGGAGAAAAGTTAATAAAAATGCCTTCTTCAAATCATTTTGATCTCCAAGTTTAACAAGTTTATGTAGAGATGTAGGAAGCATCCCTTGCCCTTTTGCAGTCCAGGAAGAGAGCAATGAGCAAAACTACAACTCCGTTGAGGAAGAAACAGCCTGGTAGACCTTGCATTTATTCAGGCTCAGAATGATAGCTGGAAGTGGAAGCAATTTTCTGGTGTCCTGTTGTTGTATTTTGAATTCATTCTTTTATGGCTTTTATAATAATATCCTTGCCATAAAATGTGAGCACACCAATGTCAAATTCCAATAGGGGACAGTCCTGCTTGTTTTGCTGTTTGTGCAACAGAGAATGCTTCTGAACACAAATAGGAACTGATAAACTGGCAAAACCAAAACATAGAAATAGTTCTTAAATAGCTTAAACAGTATCTGTGGTAAATGTGTTCTGTTACTCAGAAACAAGAAATAATGTATTCTCTGTCGTACAGAGAGTAGCACACTTTTCCATGTTAAGCAGGAAGAGTGCCTGTGATAAGCATCTGCCATATTCTGTGTGTGACTCAAATCCTAGGCTGCTTGGGCTTTTTTCATCAGCTAGGTAACATGAATAATTTTAGAATAAAGAGGAAGGAAGAAATTACATGCTTCAGTAGCAAGCCTGTGTTCTCTAGTGCTTTAGTTTCAAGTTCCATATTGAAGGTAGGTGATGTTCAAAGTCTCCTATTGTAGTAGGATTCCAGTTGCAAGACACAGAAAGCAATTTGACTTAAAATTAAGGAAAATGATAATACAGCTTGGTAAACAAAGTGCCAGTATTGCTACGTTTATTTTGTAATACAGTTGGTGCATTTAAGGGAATTAAAAGTTAGGAGTTAATTAGCTTTATTTGTACCACCTTAGAAGGAAAGTAGTTACCTACCTTAATCATAATCACTTTAATAATTCTAAAATGTATCTTCATTAGGTCTGTGCGAATTCCAGGTGTTTGCATCAAGGAATTGAGCCACCCATCTGATAAGCTGTAGTCTTTATCATCTGGGAAAATTAGAATATTAACAAGACGGGTGCTACAGGGATTAGTTATTTAAGAAATAGAGCAATGTAATTTTATTGGAATTTGACTTTTAAGAATTGTGCAGACAAATCTGAAAACATGACTGAAGGATATTAAGTCATTATTTCACAGAATCACCAAGGTTGGAAAAGATCATCCAGTCCAACCATCCACCTGTCAAGGCACAAGCTCCTCATTACAAGTGTAAAGTTTTGTGGCAGGAAGATGGGGAATCATTCTGACAGTGTTTAAGAATCCTTCCACTACTGCTAAAAGTAAAATTGTTACAGCCATAGGTATAATGATCTTTACACCATGGAATTACCTCACGCTGTGATGAGCAAACGTATATTGCTACTATACAGCATTAAAGATTTATTTCAGGGCACCCAAATATCAGAAATGAATGATGAGAGCTCTGGGTTACACGTATATAGATAGATACATACATATATGCACACACACATACATGTCCTTTGTGTGCAAGACCTATGACGTGTGGATGTGGTGTTTTTACATACATATAAAATCAAGTGTTTTATATTTGTGGAACTTTTGACTAGAAGTTTAAGGTGCCTTCCAGCACAAACCCATTCTGTGATTTTATGATAAGTTTATTTTCTTTGCTGAGCATTCATTTAGCAAACATGTTGATTAATGTTTTTGAGCATTCTTACAGGGCTAACACATTAAAATACGATCTTGATAGCCATGCATGTAATGCTATTAAAATACCATGCTTTTTTCATTTTAGAAGAGAAAATTGGTAAATTCACTTTTGAATGTTATTTTTGTAATGTATCTCAAGCACTGCTACTTGTGCATTGCTCTTATTCTTTCTGCTTTTGCAGTCTTGAAGCTTCTGAATTGTATCTTTTAACCGGATACGTGTAGATTTTAATGGAAATTTGTATGTCCGCAGCTGCTAGAGAATGAGAGAGAATGTGTCTGTGGGAGATGAAGGATTGCCAAATAAGCCTACTAAGCTGAAATCTGGAAAAAATTGAAATTTCCAAGCAGACTAGAAGTTTATCAAAGAGGAAGAAAGCCAGCTAGCTTGAGTACTTTGCACAGCTGTTTCAGCTGAGACATTTTATCCATGTGATACTATATAATAATTTGATGCCAAAAGTAATACATAAATGTTGTTTCTATTTAGAATTAGTGGCATACATAAAATTGGTGTCATATAGTCAAAAGCTTCTGCTTGTCAAAACAAAACAATCAAAAGTTTGGCTCATCTTGCAAAACACTGCAGCTAAAAACTAAGTTTTCTGAATCACCCGGTAGGCACGAGACTTCCCTGATCATAAATCAGAAGTACCAGTACTTTTGTCTTCCTAATAACGTAATTTTTTTTAGTTACTAACAATGTACGTACTAAAAAGGTCTTGGAATTGAAGAATTCACAAATTAACATTCCTTTGTCACCAAGTACCACTAATTAGGCATTGATAAGCTGATTCTGCTTTTGTTTTGCTATTCTGGTAGAACTCTAATTCCTGATTTGCACTGCCAGAAATGTTTAAGGAAAAACCTCAGAAATGTTTAGGATGCTCGTGCTCCAATGGACTGGATACAAGTACTCTGTTGATGTGTTTGGAGATATCTAATGACAAAAAGAGAATGTATTTACAAGGTAGAAGTGTACCAGATGCCAAACAGCTGTGAATCATCTGTGTTCTGTTATGGAAGAAGTGAGAACCTTTAAGCCTGAACTGAGAAGAGATTGTGTTTATTTGTTTGTCTTAGCATGGAACTGATTTTTGTAACCCTTTCCCTCCACTCCTGATTGCATTTGTCTAGTTTGTTATCCTTAGGTTAGTAAATAATTCTTTAGGCTGCCAGTCCCTCCTTAAGCCTCGTTATGGGAACTGCTGAATCACGGCCTGAACCTCTGATTGACCACCTGAGGCAAGCAATAAGTCAGCCCTGGGACCACAGGTGAAGGCAATTCACCTGTGCTACCAGGAGGGGTGGAGCCTGGCTGCACCTCTCCTAGACCCCATTTAAGAGCTGGCTGCCACTGGGGAAGGATCTCTTTTGGTGACTGCTTCTCGTGGAGTCTTGTCAGTGAGCCCAGGACAAGGGTAAGGTAAGATTTCCATCCATTCTTCTTTAATGTGATAAGTTAGGCTAAACAGGTTTCTTGTATATTTCTTAATTAAAACATCCGTATATTTGTTGATTATACAGCTGTTCAGATGATGTCTGTTTAGAAGTCAGTAAAAACAGTGTCAGTTGTATTGTAGTCTCCTGTTTTGTACTTGTTAGTGCCACCTGACATGAAGTGTCCATGTGCAGCTGACCTTCACACGTACAAATAGAAACAGCTTACTAATGTGCATTATTTTGAAGGTGATGTGCTATTGGCATTTGTAGACCCTTGGTAGCCAGAGGTATCCTGACACTGTTCAGTGCCCTTCATTTTATTGATGTTTCAGCCTCTGCTGCTGCCTAAGACTTGTGGTTGCTTTTTTTGTTGTTCCTCCTCTCATGGTCATACTCCCTGCCACAGTTCTGTGCTCTATCACTAAAGGTGCTATTTAAAATACTGTTGAACAATAAAATGTCTCGTTTTCCTGAACCTTTGATTATTTTCAATCAGAACAGGATAGTTTTAAACCTAAATACTTCTACCTTTCTCACCATACACGTGTGGCTTTGCCTTCTGCACTCTGATGGCTTTTTTTTTAATGTAGTTGCAAGGTCTGGCAATTCTTTGCACAACTCAGTTGTTTCACATCTGATGCACAAGTGTTTCCCACAGGCACACAAGGCATTCTTAGATGCCAGCTCTGAAACCCACAGAGCATCTCACGTTTAATGGTTTGCTATGTCCACTGGACAGCAGGACTGCTAGGTGCCAGGAACAGGGTAAGAAATGCTGTGCGTGTTCTCCTTGGAGGCTCAGCAGAAAGGAAAGCTTTGGGAAGCTTGTGGAGAACTGTAATTTTGAACCTTGTCTGGAAACTTGTGGGAGGAAAGAATCTGAGGTGGGAGTTCAAGCAAAGTAATTTGTACACAAGTCTGAGATGAGAAGGCGCTACTAACAATATTGCTTTGTCAGTGTTGGAAACTAAAGTTGCCAAATCTTTTCCAATCTCTTGGGTGTTTGTTTGCCATGGCTTGGTGAGAATTTGGTGAAGTATTGCAAGTGCTCTATTAACATCTATAACTTGTATGCAATGCAAAAAATCGATTAAAAAAAACAACTTTCATTGGAACAAAATAACATTCTGTGACTATTTCTGTATTATCTATTGTCTTCCTGTTCTTGCTTAACAACTCTGATACTGAAAGTGCTGCTGTGTCCTTTGTGAATTGAAGCATGATTCAATGTGTGTGTTTAAAGATGAGCTGCTTATATGTTCAGATCAAAGGGACGGGTGTATGAATGACTTACTGTCCCTCAGGCAGATTGGGGATGAAGGGGGCTTGGAATTCTGTACATGCAACGTTGTTATTAATTTCTCACTGACTTTAGACAGAGGATTTATTTTTTTCCTTAATCTGAACCAAAGCTTTGTGAGTTGTGATATCATTTTTAGTGAATGCAAACATAGATAAATATTCATGGTTCTTCTGGTTTGCCTACTTGCTAGGCTTTCCTGCCTGTAAGTCACAAGTCAGTGTAGTCTATGTCCTCATTGCAGAATCGGTCTTACTGGTGCTGTGTAAGAACTTTTTTTGGTTTGTGTTTTAAAGCATCCATTGCAGTGTGTAGTGCATTTTCACAAGATGCTTAATGTTGTTATGCTGCTTTACTTGTTAAACTGGAAGCCAGTAGTTTTAGATTTTGACATTTTCTTTGCTGACGAGGCAACTTTAGTGACATGGTTGTATTTTGTATTTCCTAACACGTCTAACATACTGTCTTATTGCTTGCTAGTTTAGTCTTAATTTAAACAAGCTGTAAAATCAAGATAATAAGCATCCTTTTCATTTATTTGCGTATTTTAGATCCATTACAGGACTGACTATAAAACAAATCTTTTTTTCTATCAAAATCAGAGAAAATGCATAATGCTGTGTGGTTCTGTCAATTATTTAAGAGAATTTCAGAGATGACATCCTACAATTTAAGGTGGTTGTGACATGACAGCAATGCTTGTTTTCCTGTTTGAATAGCTATAAAATAATTAATGAAATACTTTTTAACTTGCTTAATGTGGTGAGATCCTAAAAGTCTACCAAAGGAATCTAGAATTGTTTAAGTAGATGGGGAAGAACAGTCCTTGAGATTGTCTTGCAAGTAAGTGCGTGCTGTATAAATAAGTGTCCAACACATTCTACACATAGCAGAGAACAAAATAAAACTCCGCTTTGCCAGGGAAGCCAAGTAGTCCCATGATCTACCACAGAATTCTGTTGTTTCCTTCCACCTGCAATGAGAACACACCATGCTGTGTTTGGGAGAGAAAGACTTGTTCCACTGCATGCAGTTGGGTGTCACGTTTAGCAGAGTGTTTACGAAGTTTTCCATTAAGAAATTTCCTTAAGCCAATGCTTTGTTTTTCTCTTGGGGTAGTGTTCTAGTTTCACTTAAGTCAGTGTCCACATTCTCTAGGATACACCAATTTTACTTCAAGCCTTCTCATCGCAGACATCTCACACCATCAGAGGTTACAATGACTTCTGTTTAAAGCTTGGGTTTTTTTTTTAAAAAGGAAAAAAAAAAAGATTTGTAGAGAGCCAAGATGCATTCAGTTGGTTGCCTGTGGTATTTAGTTTTTGGACACTGACACACAGTTCAGGGTATTTCTGGGTCAGTGCTCTCTCTGTTTTGGTAGTGGAGGTGTATAGACATATGCTCCAGTGCTTTTACATTGTGTTTCCTTCTATTTCCTTGTAACCCTTTGAGAGAGGAGCTGAGAAATGTTTGGATAGAACTTTTACGTTGGCACTGACAGATTTAGGGCACTGTAATAATGGCTGTTAATAGACAGCTCCCTCAAAAGGAAATGAAAATGATGTTTGTAAACCAGCACAGCGTATATTTCTGGGAGAACTGGGTGCGAGAGTGAGAGGCAGTGTGCAAGAAGATGAGGTAATCACAGGCAAATGTTTCTCCTTTTCTGTGACCAGGCTTATTTGTCTCATCTATTTTCCTTAAGTAATAATTGCAAAGTTAGAATGTTTGTGTTTTTCTGCATTTTCATGCTGGAGCGATATGAGTGCATTCCAGTTTGTACTGTGCGTGTTATCTGTGGCTCTTCAAAGTTTGCTTTAAAATGCATAATTTCTGGTCATTTTATTTAAGCAGGCCTGGCACTTTCTCATTCTTTTCCTTTATTTCTACCTTTTGGTTTTATTTTTCAGAGAAAATAAAAGATTGCAGTAACCTACAACTCATTCATTAACAAGCTTGTTCATAATCAGATGATAGCATAGAAATCCAAATTTAAATCAACTTAATTGCAGAGAAGATATATAAAAATGAGGGTAAATATGACTAAATATTGTCTGTGTTATAATAATATTTCAGAAGATGTAAATCAGATTGCAAGATGAGCAAGAAAAGAGACTCTATGCCTGAAGGGGAAGTTCTGTGCTATGAAAGATTGCACAGATGATTTATATTCCTCCTGAATAACTTATTATGGACATTAAATGTAAAATGATAAATGGCTTTTAGTTTATCATTTAGAGGAATAGAAGTATTGGAGAAGGTGTAAAATCTCGTATGTAAAAGCTATATTTCATTTCTATAGCTTACAGTTTCTAAAAATGAGAGCATATCACTACTTGATGTTATGAGTTGAAATGTTTCCAGAATGATATGGTTTTATGTCTGGTGCGTACAGGTGTCTGCCATGTAATAGCCTTGTGAGCTCTGATGGCAGAAACAGGTCGTGTTTAAGCACTCAGTTTCCACCCCACGAAGATACCATTAAACAGGAGTAGATCTAAACATGTAGTCCTGTGTCCTTTTTTACCGAACTTCTTTTTTTTCCACTCCCCTAAATGTATGACATCACCTTTTTCCACCTGCTCATAGTTCTTCCATTTTTATATTCGTTCTTGTCAGTGTTTTCAATATTGTTCATCCTTTATTTCATTTGTTGGATGCTGGTTCAACTCTTTCAAATGCTTATTTTGTTGTTACTACTCTTCTACCTTGAGAATATTCAAGAAATTTGAGTGAGGACATTATGAATGATGGATCTGTTTTTATTTCTGTTGCTTGTATCTTTCTGATCAATAAAACACTGATGCAAAAGTCTATGTAGGTTTCACAGATCATAGTAATTAGGAGCCAATTTTTTCATAAAATTATCAGAGTTTCTAAGATGCCCATACAGAACAGCAGTGTTGGCACGCCTGCCTACCTTCCAAGCCATTGGTTTGTGTTTCTGTTCTTTAAATCTCAGGCTCAGTGTTTTCTTAAGGTCATGGGCAGGAAGTAAATGGACTTTCCTCTGTACAGACAGATCCACATCTCTTGCATGTAGGAGTAAAATTTAAGACACCTTCCAACTACTTTGAGTAAAGCTTACCTTTGCTTTTTATCCTTTCAGAAAACAGCCTGGAATAGGACATTTTGGCAGGGCAGGGTGTATTTTTTTACCTGGAAGTATTTGGTCAAGTAACACATCCTCTGGAACTATATTCTTTTATGCGGAAGTGAAAGTATAACCTACATTCCTAACTTGCTAAAACATAACACTTCCTCCTAATGGTCATATCCATTAGCAAAACAAGAGGAGAATAGTGCTTATAATTTAACAGTGATATAAATATTCACACATTTTTATGTCCTTGTTCTTTAGCTTTCTCCTGTTGCATCTCTGTGTTTCGGTGTCAAAGAAATGTTACCAAACATCCGCTGTGTTCCATTGCATGGCTGATTTATTTTTCATATCATGGCCAAAGTGATGAATGAATTTAAGTCAGAATTCAGTGGTAGTTCTCAGACTGGAGATCCGTGTTGCCAGGAAAAAAAAAAAAAAGGAAGAAAAAAAAAATCTTGCAGTAAATTAAAAACTGCACTCTGTAATTCACTAGCTATTGTGTGATTATACAGAAGCTGGCTGGACTTGTGGTGGGAGAAGGCAACAAGAGATTTTCTTGTGAGATCTTTCCAAATGCTGCTTTCGGCTTCTGCAGTGACAATAAATAAACACAAGACAGTTAAAAACAAGGATAAAATGATTGGGCCTAAAGCCCATAATTACAAGATGTGCACAATTGGTCTGCTCAGAAGAGAAGAGTCACCAAAAAATCCTTGTTGTTAGTAAAAAATAAAAAAATTAAAAAATAAAAGAAACACTGAACTGATAAATATGGTATGTTCAGCTTTGGAAATAATGAAATTTAATCTCTTGCTGAGAAATGTATGTGATAAATCTTCAGCAAGCTACTGTAGATAGGACTAGTACAGTCTGTGCTTTCAGGGCATTTCCCAAGATAAATTTACCTTGCAAATAAGGCCTTTAGTTGTTAACTGTTGAAAGGAACCTAAAATAGAGAACACGTAAGGGTTTTCCAAGTTGAAAACTCCATCAGGGAGTTCATTGTTGTGCACGCACATGAGATCAGCTGCTCTGTGGCTTAGGGTTTATGTCAGCGTATTGGATATACTCATGTTTATTCTTAATTCTGACAGCTGCCTAAACTTAAGACAGACTAAAGATGTGGTGGATTTTAATACCACAGCAAAGTGGTTCTCTCTTAGGATTTTTCCTTCTTATAAAGTCAGTGCTATTCTACTAGTTTTTCAGGAAAAAGAATAAAAAGGAGTGTATGAGTATGGTCATCAGTGGTGAATATTGGCTGCAGTACCAACTAGGGAACAAGTCAGGACTTTATTTCTTGTATTGTCACCAAACAAATACAAAGGTGAGCTGTAGCTGCTTTGCTACTTCCATTTAATTGAGTTTGTTGCCATAACAGTTCACCCAGCTCTTGGAATCAGAACAACCTGCTGTTCGATTTTTTTCCAGCTGTAAAGTTGTTCTTTGTCTGTTTTGATGACTTTTCTGAAGGCCTTTTATTTTTAACCTGCAATCTGAGCATCATATTCTACATTCAGGTTTACATTCCTGATGTCTGTGATTTCTGGTGAATGGCAAAGCAAGGAGCTCTGCTGATGCACTTGAATTTCGCATGTGTCACAGGTTCTAGCTTCATGTTCAGACAAGAAACTAAAGCCAGCCTAACTGTGGGACAACACTGACTAAACTGGATCAGTGGATTGTCAGCTTCAAAGACATCTATTGTGCAAGTACTCCAGGGAGGTCTGGTGGAGGAGTCTTTGCAGCCGAGCGTGTATCCTATTTGATAGCCAGTCCAGCAGCTCTGCTTTCAGGCTTTCCATGGAATAAATGCAAGCTTCTGAAAGATTTCACCTTGAGGGAAAGTGTGGATAAGGAACAGATCTTTCAGCTTTTAGGGATGCCTGGACTGCTCTGTGCTCCCTCGGGTTGTCTGGGAAGTGCCCAAGTGTCCTTTCATTGCCTTTTCCCATCTGCAAAAGAAGCTGCATTCCTGCAGATGTTTTTCATGATGCAGAGCAGTCTGTCTCAGGAGAAACAAATAGGATGATGAAATCTACAGCAAAAGGAGAATTCAGTTTAGAATTAGCTGATCTTATTTGTGGGATTATGAAACCAGCTTGATCATCTTACTTAGCTGCCAGATCACTGTAAAGTGGTGTGTTGATTTTTGTTGTTGTTGTTAGTCTTAAATCAGCAGTAATGTTTTTGTTAATGAAGCATTACTAAATACGCATACGTCTTGCAGTAAGTACCCATTTCAGACTGACTTAAAATGTTCACTCCTGTGTATAAACACCCTTCGTAGTCATTTTTAAGCTCTGGTTCTTTGATCATTTGAGTTTAAGTCCTACCCTCCCTCTCCCCTTTCTTCACGATCCCACCCACTTCCTTGCTGGCACAAGAGTTTGACTGACCTCTTTGTGAGACCATTCAGCTCTTTACAAGGTGGAAGAAAAAAAAGTTTAATATCCTGAGCCACTTCATCAAATTGTGGAGGAGCACCTGTGCCAGCACAATGGTGGGAGAGGCAGAGGCACAGCATTACTGGGGTGTGAGGGCTGCAGCCTAGGGTGCCTTAAGAGCTGCTGAATTTGTCTAAGAGTTCCTTGTCACCCCTTGCTGCTAGCAGGGCAGCTTTTTGAGCCATTTTGGGTGCCTGTCTGCTTCTCAAGGAGCCAATTTAGCTTGCTTGTTGGATAGGTAGTAAGGAGAGAAAAATAAATCTCTTCCTGCTTGGTTAGCAAGCAGAACTGGCTTGCCTAGGATTCAAACAGCAAGGGAAGTAGTGGGAAATGTATGACCAGGAAGGAAGGGCAGCAACTCCTCTTTGTAATCACTCTGTGAGCAGCTAGGTTGGCACAGCTGGCAGTGCAGAGCCTCACAGTCCTGGGGCAGGTACAGAATGCAGCAGGGCTGATTTGATCTCATGGCTCAGGCTTCCTTTTTCTCTTGTCTGGTGCTCCTTTTTTTTTTTTTTTTTTTTACCAGTTTAGTGAGCTGAATCACCTCGGCACAGCTCTGAGTGATTGCCAGAAGCTATGGGGAGGGAGGAGATGGAAGGGATGCAGGGCATGGGAAGATTGGGCCACCTCTTCTGCTTCTTGGTAGTGGGCCATTGCAGCTGAACTCATGGTGCTGCACTTCCAATCAAATGATAGGGAAATAATCTGAATATGATCAAATTTTATTTTAAAATCCCCTTTTCTTGATGAGTAATGGAACTGTTTTAGCACCTCTTCATTCCCTCAATACATTGCCTTCTGCTCTAGTGACACCAGGCCAGTCACACTTGCCCTTCTATCTCTAATGTGGTTTTTCAGAAGAAGTTGCACTTGCCCTAGATGTACATCAACAGATAAAATGAACCATGTTTACTCGTACAATTCCATTTGATTCTTGCATTTTGTATCATCTCTATTCAGTATTTTAAACAAAAATGACTAACAAAATGAGGTATCTGATTCATAGATGTAGTATATGGAAAGTTTAGCCTTTCCTCTCTAGCACTGTGGCTGGTGTGGGGTTGAAGCAGGCTAGTGAAGGGGAATCTCACATCTGAGGTACTTTCAGATGAAGAGTAAGAAGCCATTAAAAAACAAACAAACAAAAAAAAACACTTTAAACCAATATGAAATCCAGATTAAAAAATTAAATATAACCTTTATCTTTCAACTTCTGCTTAAAAAGAGTCTAGGAAATCTGAAAAAAAATTCAGCTGAGGAACAGCATTGGTAGTGGTGGTAACAAATTGCTGGTCATTGTTTATGTATTTCAGATGAACATAAGAAATTTCTGTTAAAAAGAAAGCCTTAGCTGAGACTCTTTGATAAGAGACGTTAGGCAATGGCCGCTGTTTTTTTAACTTTCATAATCACATTTCTAAAATGCATCGTAGGAATCATAGAATTGCTCTGGTTGGAAAAGACCTTAAAGATTATGGAGTCCAACCATGACCTAACCATACTACCCTAATTAACAACCCTCTATTAATTCATGTCCCCGAGCACCATATCGAAATGGTTTTTAAACACGTTCAAGGATGGTGACTCAACCACCTCCCTGGGCAGCCCATTGCAGTGCTTAACAGCCCTTTCTGTGAAATTCTTCCTGATATCCAACCTAAACCTCCCTTGGTGCAGCTTGAGGCCATTTCCCCTCGTCCTGTCACCTGTCAGCAGTGAGAAGAGACCAACCCCGCTCTCACTGCAATCACCTTTCAGGTATTTGAAGAGGTCCATAAGGTCTCCCCTCAGCCTCCTCTTCCCCCAGAATAAACAGCCCAGTTCCTTCAGTCTCTCCTCGTAGGCCATATTCTCCAAGCCCTTCTCCAGCATTGCTGCCTTTCTTTGGACCTGCTCCAGCACCTCCATGTCCTTTCTGTACTGAGGCGCCCAAAACTGAACACAGTACTGAGGTGGTGCCTCACCAGTGCTTATTACAGGGGCAAGATGACTTCCCCAGTCCTGCTCACCATTCCTGATCCAAGCCAGGATGCCACTGGCCTTCTTGGCCAGCTGGGCTCCTATTCAGCTGACTGTCCATCACTACACCAAGGTCCCTTTCCATCAGACAGCTTTCCAGCCACTCTTCCCCAGACCTATAGGGTAACCTAGGGGTGTTGTGACCTAAAAGGAGGTGTGAACATTGTTTTCATAGTGCAAGTGTTTTCATAGTACAAGAGAAGCAGCGCGTGCAACATGTGCGCAAAATCCTCATCAGGCAAATGGCCACTTGCTTGTTAGCAGCAGGAGGATGTAAGGCTTTTTCATAACTGAGGCCTTGTGGTAGCTAAAGTAGATTATAAGAAGACTTTTCAGTGATGGTGTGTGTTGATAGCAGCCCTTCAGATGTAGCTGGAGCAAATTCTGCTGGCATTTGTAACGCTTCTGAGTTTAGAGTGTTCTCAAGCTATAAGCTGAAGCCGTATGGCACTTGGCTCTTGCAAAAGTTCAAAGCAACTATCTGGAGAAATATTTTCCCCTCTTTCAGTCTGAGCTGATTCTAGATTGATGTTAGCTGTAACTCAGAAGTTTTTCCTCAGGTTCTGTTTCTGGCACTGTTTAACTATCAAGCTTAAAGAATACACTTTTGAAATGATACTAGCTTAATCTCATAATTTGTAGCAAAGGTCACTGCTGATGCAGTGGAAGTATTCATTTTCTTACAGAATATAAATGTACTATGACCACATTACCAAATTTTGCTAGGTGTTATCTATTTTCATTGGTTTATTCAGAGGGCATCTGAGTGCATTTCTCTTAACGTTAGTTTCAGTCTGTGCTCTTTATTTGCTAACATGTTTAAACTTGCCATATCAAATAAACTGCTCTTTCTGAGGGAACCAGTAATAATGCCTGGACATTCAAGCAATTACTGTCATTTTTCCCTTAAGAAAATAAGCAGCAATTTAGCTTCAGTTTCGTTAGGACACCATGTGTTCAATATGCTGTCAGTTTGTTTAAGCATCCTTTGATAAAAATAGCTCTTGGAGCAACTTGTGAAGCTAATATAGGGTAAGTATTCAGAGAAATGAAGAAAAGTATTTCATGGAAGATATACTTTATCTTACCTAACTAAATGTGTCATCAGAAAATGGAAATTAGGGCCAAACTCTGATGAATCAAAAAATAAAATAAAATCCTTGCTTTCCTGGTCTATGAAATTGTAATGTGCTTGTTTAGCACGCATAATGGCTGTTATAGAAACATACATTTAAAATAACCAGGGCATCTAAAGGATTTTAGACACCTGTGGGCCCTGAATAAAACTAACTGATATCTGTGAAGACTTCATGAAATCCTTACAAAAGGTAGATTTTTCTTTTTGAATAGCTGAAACCTTTATTTACAATTCAATAGTGACAAGATGTTTCTGAAGCTTTTCTCCTCCCTCCAGTTTTTCCCCTTTAACCACTGAATTACTGGACTGATTGGAAATGTATGGATTAAATGTTGCTGTAAGCTTCAAAAGCTCTAGCAAAAGTTAGATGTCGCCACTTAAATTCACCCAGAGGCGTGCATCTGATTTTCCTAAAGCTCTTCAAAAATGAAAACTAAATTACATTGCTATTTGTATCAGGCTAATACTGAGCTTGGTGTTAAGATTTAGATAACAGACACACACAAATAAACACCACCACCACCCAAAACTGACTGCAGCAAGTACAATTTTGTACCTGCAGGCTCTGGATACTTTGCAGATATTTGTGTGTGCGTATATGTACATATATACACATGTGAGCATGTGCTGTGTGTTTAGAGCAGTAGACAAAAATGAGTGTGCTCATATGTGGTTCTCGTTCACTGCCTCAGAGCACTACACCCTTCTGATTATTTCGTACAGTTTCATATAGAGTATCAAAAATAGCAGCTACATCTATTCTGCAGGAGAAACTTCGGATTGTTGCAGTAAATTCATTTTTAGTTTGATTTTTCTTATGCCAAAAGTTGTTTCTGTGATTGTAGTGAAATGTTTTGAAATGTTTTGTACCCATAAATGAAGATATCTCTTGGTTTGCTGTCTGTATGGTGTAACCATTAATGTGATGCTGCTTAACTGGTTTGCTAGCATAATGTTGGTGTGGATGGCTATGTTACCTTTCATTGGATGCCACAGGGAAGTTCTGTATGGATTTTGAAATAGTAGTTCATCTTGTAAATATGTAATGTTTATATCCTTTAGTCTAGGGAGCTTATCCTTACAATCACAGTCAGTAATCCTGTATTAAAAACACTGATAAATTCCTGAAAATGCATTACTTTGCTTTTTGCATGAAACGTTTGAGCTGAATTTTTCATTTTCTTGTTTGGTAAGAGAATGGAGCCAAATCTCATTTTCTTCCAGTAAACTGTGACAAAAATAGAACAAAACTTTTAGGTTTCCTTTTTTTGGTGAAACAGCAGAGAAAATTAAGGTGAATTAAGGCAAGACCTACGGCTCCAAACTCCAGGTGAGAAATGTAAGGATTCTCTGCATGTGAATCCTAGGTCAAAGGACTTTACCAAACAACAAAAGTGGTGAATGGTGGAAGATGATCAAGAAAATGCCTTTCATGTCTTGGCAGTGCTGGTAAGTTCCTGCTGCACCTGGGGTTGATTTACACTCGTGACCAGAGGTCGTGGCTCTTCCTAGCCATTAAGCTGGATGTAACAATGCCAGCATTTCTGCAACAAGTTTAAAGGGTGGTTGCATACAAACGGATCACATTTTCAGCTGGTGATGTTTTGTATAGCTGGATCCCAAATACCTGCTGCTTAGAATCATAACTGAGCTGATGAGTGCACTGTTCAGTTTTGTTGTGTCTGTTCTGGGTATTTGCTTTTTGTTTGCTTGAACATGGCTTGAATGGAGACAAAGAGTGGGCTTATGCAGGCACCCCATTATTATTTCAAATAGTTTATCCAAATTTTCAGGTGGGTGAACCTGATTATTTGTTGTTGACAGAAGGACTGTGTAGGGAACTTGTTCTAACAAGCAGTAATTGTGTGATTAGGAAGGTTTAATGAAGAAAAGGAATTCTAATTCATTCATAGTATTTGGTTTGTTGACAGTTAATGTCATTTTCATTGAATGAAATCTGTCAATGACACTTGTATTTCAAGCTATTTGGAATTGCTGGTATTTTGAAGCTCTGTTGTTCGCATCTAAAGCCAAAGTCCACAGAAGTCAAAGAATATTCTTCTAAAGAAGTGAAAATCTGGTAATACTAATCTTAGTTTCAACAAAGGTCTGCTTTTTGTGATGGGCTCTGTTATTAATGATACATTGTTGTATCAATACAGATGTATTATTCCAGGGGCATTAACGTTGAATACTGTAAGTCTGGCTGTGACCAAGACTTGTTTGTGACTCTTAGGTGTGGTGTTGTGATCAATGCTGGGCCTTGCCCTAATGCTGTGCGTTTGCATCTGTATTTATTAGTTTGTGGATTTGCATCTGTAATTATTAGTTGATTTCACAGAATTGTACAATTATTAAGGTTGGAAAAGACCATTAACATCTAGTCAACCATCATTTACAGTTATATAGAAGGGAAGATGTCTACGTGTCTTATTTTCAGGTGGTACTTTGGAACAAACAGGGTTATAAACTGGGTCTGTCTTCTCAGCAGCAGTGAACACAGGCTGCCTTCCTAGCTGAAGGTTGAAGCTAAAGCCTCACTGACAGGAAAAAAAGATGATAGTTAAATGTAGCCATTCATGTCTCAGATTCAGGTGCTTCTTAGAGAGATTAGATTGTAGAATTATGTAAGCTCTTATGCAAAGAAATAATTCACATTTGGAAAAGAGCATTTTTTGCAAGTTCTTTGAGTTCCATAGATAATGAAATGGGCAGCACTGATGTATTTATTATACAGAGTATTAAAATTGAGGAGGTTGTCTTTGCTGTTTTCTAATTCCCACCTAGTCATTACAAGATGGCACCAATCTTTGTTGCAGGTTATGGATGTTTCATTTAACTTTTACTTTCTTGTGGGGTTTTCTAAAATTAGCTGCAGGAAAATCTCATGGAAAAGGCAATTGGAACTTTATCAATGTATTTTGAAGAAACGAGGAACCTTGGTCCCTCCAGTGTGACTAAGTGCATTAGAGATATGGTTTAGAAAGTGTCTTGGATGTCACAACAATGTTCCATGCTCTTCACAGAGCTGGCTAATTGTTAGCTTGATCCATTTTCAAGTGCTCCACATAGATAAACAGCAGATTGTCCATGCCCCAGAAGTGACAGAATTAGCTTCTAGATAATAATGAAGTCACGGCGATAACCTATCCACCAATCACTTTAATTTCATACTTTTTCTCCTCTTTTATATTTACTCATTTTTCTCTTCTGATCAGTAACCTTTTTTTTTTCCTGCATTGTCTTTGCTGTTAGTGGTTCAAGTGGCCTCTATTTGTCTTCTCTCTAGCATTTGGAAGACCTTCAATCTGATGATAAAACAATTTTTTTCTTTTTGACTTGTTATTTAAATTCTGTCCTACAGTTTACTTTCTTCTAAATCTTTGCCACTGCAATCTGTTCAGTGACCCAGCACTAGCAAGCATCTCTGTGTCAAAGAGGGGAAAAAGCCACTGAAGTGATTTATTTGAGCTTTGGGCTGAGGCCCTCTGTTAGGGAGCCACTTTTCTGCATTTTCAGGATGGAGATTCTGATTATAGTATTAATGTATGGTTGCAATTTGTTTCTGCAGCTTGTCTCCAGTGAATGTCTCTCTGTATGGGTTCATACATTTGTTGTTTCCAGTTTTTCTTAGTTTTTAAATTGGCATGTAGTGGTTTTTGAAACAACAGAGCAAAAACTGTTAAGGTGACATTTTAATTATAGATGAGTTTGGAGTTTCATCAGATAGGATCTATATAGTTAACTCCCAAAGGAGACAAATCTCATGTTCTTACATTCTTAAATATACCGTTCCTGTGAGAAAGGGCAACACTTGGGTTTTGTTGGTGTTGCTTTGAGTTCTGAATATGTATGGATTTGACATAATTGCATTCAACGCATGCTAAAAATGCTGCTATTCATATGCCCTTCAGTTCCTGCTTGTTAGTGTGGAACATAACATGTAGCTGTGAGCCAAGGCATGGTGAGGGTGTTCTGGTGTGGGAGGGCTGTGAATGTGAGCCTGTGCTCCTTCTCTCTTGTTAGAGGCAGTGCTGCAGGCCTGTTCAGCAGGCTGTGCTCTGAGCTGGGGTTTCTGGAGGTGCATCCTTTACACACTTGTTGAGTGGCGTTTTCAGAGCTGAAATTCACAGCTATTTAACAAAGGTAGCTTGCTTTATTTACACCTTATGTTTTTTTTTCTTCTTGGCAGAGAGAAGTGCAGGGCACCAGAAATCTGTTATTTGCAGTAGAAATTATTCCAAAAGTTTCCAAGAGAAAGACAGATCACTGGAAGCTCAAATACTTTGAATACTTGAGTGCAAATACTCAAGCACCTCAATAATAAATAGTCTAAATTTCATATTGAAGTTCATATTGAAGTTTACAGAAAGGTGGATGGAAGCAGAACAGAGGTAGGTAGACAGCACAATGTATGCATTTATAGCTCTCTGAGACCATTTTTTCCGCATTCTAAAATAATCTTCTGATCCAGATAATAAAATTATGGATTTGTAATTGTCCTTTTTGCCTCCACTTAGGTATGCAGTAGATAAAATTAGGTTAATGAGTCTTTTGGGTTGGGGCCTGCTGTTTGGTCTGGTGTTTCAATTGAGCGCTTTCATTTTGACAGGGAATTTTGGTATAAATACATGGTGAATTAGGCATTGTAATATAGGTGACCCAATGCCCCTGTGTGAAGTTTAGAGTTGAATGCTGGTTCATAAAAGTTTGTATTTAAAACAGGGAGGGAGAGAGAACCAGGGAGAAATTCCCATAGCTCAGAATATTTCTAAGGCTGCCTGACAGAGCAGCTTGAACTCTCTGCACAGAGCTTTTTCTAAGCAACTTGGTGGGTCTGGCGTAAGTATCAACTTGGAGCAAGGTTTTCATTTCTAACCTCTTTTTCTGTCTCAATACTGAGTGCTCATCAGAGTGTTCAGATTGTGCTTGCTGCAGCCTGCAGTCCCAGCTGTGCTGATGCTGAGTGAAGCCCCACCACTGACCAGCATGGGATTGGATGGAATTTGAGCTGTTTGTGTCAGTGTTAAGTAAAGGAAGAGAAATATTTACCTGTTTCTTGATGTGATGCCACATGAAAGTATTCAGTCTATTTTTAGGCCTTACTCTTGTATCACAAACATGTTTATTTCATAAGTTGAGTGCTTTGAAGGACAAAATTGAATTCTTGTGCAGAAGACTGTTGTGCAATTTTTAATAATGAGTGGTAGGAACTGCACAGTATTGCTGTAATGTGATCACATAAGTGAGGATTTTATGGGGAAGCTCTTCAAATAACGAAAACTAAAATGCTTTTGATGGTTTAAAAGAGACATTTTTGCCTAACTGTACATGGGTTGTGTTCTGTGTGAGGCTGTTCTTTCTGAGCTGTACCTGTGGATATTTTTTCCACTTCTTTCTGAATCTCGACTGATTGACTTTGTCTAAGTTTGCCTTCTAAAGGATAAAGAGGTACCCAAGTCAGTGAGAGCATGGCTCTTGCTTCACTTCTTGTTACCTGCAAGCTTTTTACAAAACACAGATAAATAGACATGACTTATTATCAGAAGTAATTAATGTAACTAATAACACTAACATTTACTTTCCTAGAAGTACGAGACAAGAAGCAGTAGGCGCTTCTTCCCCAGCACAACTTGGTATCTCTCTTTCTCTTCTATACCTCTCTGAAGTCACAAGCTAAACACTGAAAATTAATTATAGAAGCTGTCAGCTTTTCCATGTGTCTTTTCTCAAATTATTCAATGCTGATAGCTGGAAAAGCCTGGTTAGTCTGTTTAATGGGATCAAAAGAAAAGATAAGCTTCAGTGCAATCTAGAGTTGCTTGAGATTTATGGATCCTGGGCTGCTCGTTTGGCTCTTGTCTCTCTTTAACCTGTAATTCTAGAGTTTGGCAGCCTCTGTTCTCCATAGAAGTCTGCTGGCTGTCTGGTGAAACATCATTTGTGTGCAGCAATAAAAACAAAGGAGCTGAAGAATGTGCAACTGCAATGTCCCTTTTTTAGTTTTTTTTCTTGCACAAAGTTGTAAAAAAACAAAACAAAACACAAAAAACAAAACAGCTCACAGTATAAAGAGTAGTAACAGAAAAAAGGGGTGTTTGAAGCCCACCTCAGGCTGGGAGAACTCAGAAATGCAGTGTGTCCTCTTTGCAATATTAATGTGTGTAGATTTTTTCCTTATCCTCAGAAAGACTCAGTTGGCTCAATTATGAGAGTCTATGTTTCGAATGTAAGGCTCTTGTTACAGCAGATCTTGTATTTGGGGAGCACAAACTGCTTCATGCGCAGCTGGTCTATATGAAATAATTGACAGTTCTATAGCCCAATTGTTGCATTAATGTTTCCTGGAAGAGACAGATTGGCTTCACCAGTTTAATCCTCAAACATGTGGTCCATATTCAAATTTGAAATGAGGCGTAACTGCGAACAAGTTTTATGTTGGAGTGGATTTATTTTACTATATGCCAAGTATATATTCTATGCAAGCACACTGCCTGGGTTCTCTTAGCAAGTTACTACTATGACCCTTTTAGCAGAGAGTATCCCAGTTCCTCTTACTGTATTGTGTACTGGGCCAAACCTTAAGATTCAAACAGGTTCCACTGAGAGGAAAGACAAAAACTGCTTTCCTTACTCACATCTCTTCTGCTTTTCCACGTGTTGGGTCTCAGTTCTGGAAGGAATTCTATTAAAAACTGCTGTGTGACACGCTCTTCAGGAAAGCTATCTGTGTGCACTCATTGTCTTCCTAACTCAGCTTAAGGATGTTTGATCCTTGTTGATGAGCTTTGTTTGCATTTCTGTTTTTTCCAGAATAGTTTGCCATACTAATTTGGGGGCTGCGTGTTTATGAAGGAGATCTAGGATCAGTTTTGTGTTTTTATTACCAGGCTGGATACCCAGATTACAATTGTCCTTGTAAGACAAGTGGTGCAGCCACAGGAAGGTGGTTTTGTGTAAGTCTTGTCGGTGTTGAGATGCAGTGCTCTTCCAGGCAGTGTTGGTTTAACAGGATGGTAACAGGGGCTCCTTAACAGTCAAATCTGGGGTTGTTTCTGTTTTGCATAGAACAAACCTGGATCAGAAACTAGGGTTGGCTTAGAAGGCAGGTTGCATGCAAGACTTGGCAGAAGACAAATCCTATTTAATGGGCACCAAACAGTTCTGGCCAGCTGCTAGGTGCTGCTGACTGATGCCCAGGAATACTTGTGCTGTGCCAGGTGACTGTGTGACTGGTGAGTGAGGACAAAGAAAAGGAAAGTAAGGGATATTCTAGGATAGCCATTGTCCCTTTGGTGTATCTTGATCATTATTTCATGAAGATTTTGTGTAGTACCAAACCTGGCTGGGACACTTAAGGACTCCTGACAGTGGGCTTTAGATCTCTGCAGTTACATGCAGTGCCTTTGGCGGATAAAGCTTTATCAGTATTGACTCTGGCAATTTGGGGCTCGCAGCTTGGAGTACTGGTAGCTACTGCCTTTGTTATGAGTGGCAGCACAGCTGGATTCTCTTTGAAGGGTTTCATCTGTGTCCTGTTAGGCAGTTGGTAGTTACTCATCTTTCATCTTGAGAGATTCTGCTGATAAAACAGCAGCATGTATGCTGGGATGGCACTTCTGTCCCCATTCACTGCTGCTCTGTCCTCTTCCTTGGGTTTTGCAGTGCTTCCCCATATGCCCTGTCATTCCAATATCTGGCTTATTTTCACAACCGTTCTGAGTGTGCAGCTGCTCCACCCTTCAATTCTATTCAGCCAAATCTGATGAAGCTGGTTTAATGACACCTCAGCCTGGCTATCGTTTCAAGCTCTTTCTAAAACTGCTAGCCAATTTAAGATCTAATAATCAACCCAAAATAAAATTGAGGTGTTTGTGGAGGTGGTAACACATCCATCTGATGTAACTATTTTCAGAGTTAATTCAGCCAGAATACATGTGCTCTCTGGTAAGACAATTATATATATTTTGGGGAAAAACTCCCAAAGTAACTGCCTTAAACTTCACAGGTTAAGCAGAACACTTTCAGTGCTACAGTAAAATCTAATGTAAATGTAATGTTACATAATCAAATTTACTAATCTAAAAAGTATTTTCTAATATAATCCTGGTGATGTTTTTTCTGTAAATGTGGATATAGTGATCGCGTGGTATTTAAACAGTGAGTGTTTAGAAATCTGCTGGCAAATAAGAGCTGTAAGAAGGCAAATGTAAGAACTGCAGTAGGAAGCATCTACTGCTGTATTCTGTTAGCATGTGTTGTGACTTAGGTCCACAGATTGAAGTGACTTGAATCATTCGGTAAGAGGATGAAAGGAGAATGTTTATGGGAAAGTAGATGGGAAAAGAGTAGTACATAAAAGGAGAAACATGAGGAAACTGCAGAAATAGTGGGTGGCAGGGAAATAATTGTGCAGTTTGGGGAGAAATATAGGATGAGGCAAAGAGAAGACAAATACCATTAAGCTTGGGAGAAAAAGGTGAAATTGGTGCGTAGGAGTGGGAATGGAAAAAGGGTAAATCTAAAGGGATGTGTAGTCTAAAAATAGCTGTGTACAAATGAAGTACATGTGAAAGGAAGAAATGGTAGTGAAAAATGAGAAAGGAAAAGTAAAGATGTAGAATTTTGTTGGAAGAGAAGGAAGCTCTGAACCAATGACTGCATTACATCCCAACAAACTAGAAATGCAGCTGATCGTACTTCAGGCCATTTGTAGTGTATCAGAGAACTACCATATTACAGTAAATACAGTAAATCGTGCAGATTTAGAACACTTGGCATGGTCATAAACTTTCAGAGAAAAAAGTGAATGGGGAGAAATGAAGTTTTGAAAAATGTTTAAATTATTTATGTTCAAAGTATCATATAAAATCAGTATAAAGGATTTTATGGTATGTTCTAATTCACAGATTAGCCAAGAGTGAGGAAAATGTATTGAAGTTAATTTACACTAACTTATTTGATGCAGGGTGTTTTAGGGTGGATTTAGGAAGTTCATTAATAAAGCTCTGTAGATTAAAATCAAATCCACATGTCTTAGTCTGTGAAAGCAGACATTTATAAAATAAATGACTATATCATGTTACTTCTGTTTTTCTTTAAGATGACTTCATGTGAATTAGGATCAACTGCAGAGTTACGAGATGTGTTGGAGCATGTTGAAAGGTGTTAGCCTAATACACAACATCACCTCTCCTAAGCTGAGTAGGTGGGCAAACTTTGGGGTCTTGTGAATTGTTTTGGTACAGTAAAAACAAGAAACAAATCTTTCTTCTTATAGTCTAGTGTCTTCATCTAGAATGTATGAAAAAAAAATATATTTTTACCCCTCCTGAATAAAGTATAAAGGAAACAAGGAGTAACTAATCTCTGCTTACTGATTGAAGCCTTGTAGGTTTTCCTACAGGCTCTTGTAATCTACCTGCAGCTTCTTTCTGCTGAAAGTTCTTCTGCAGAGTGCTTTTATTCCCATCACCTTGCCCTGCTCCATTTCTCTCCCTGTCTCTCTTCCCATTGTTTTAGTTATCTATTCCATATTGAAACTTGTTAAAGTTTATGCTTTTCCTACGTAGAGGCCAGCTCTCATTTTAAGAGAGACTTTACCCATCTGAGCTGAGCAATACTTTTAGTGTTGGACATCTGACAGCAAATCTCACAGCAATGCTGTGTTTTAATCTTTATCTTTGAATCTTCTAACTCTGCTTGTTATGATTATTTTATCCAGGGTGCACTGATGTTTTACCTTTTCAAACACAAAAAGAAAAATTTACTTTCTGTTTCCTAAAGATACACTTTGATCAGAAGTTCATGTTAACAATTTCTTTTTTATTTCAAGACCAAGAGAGGAATGCCCAAGGGTGACATAAATCATCTGTAGTTCCCAAAGCCTTTGAAATAAAGTATTTTCTCCTTACAGGATTGAAACTTGTGATCTGTCATCAGGTTCTGAGTTACTTATTTGAGATCTAAGCACTACGTTTTGCCTTTCACTGAATTTAGGGGAAGCTATTTACTCCATTGAAGGGTGTCATCTGCAGTCTAAAGATATTTACTGATTTCAGTTGACTAATGAGAAATTACATTGGAATGAAGAATTCTAATGACTTATTATTGTTAGTAAATCAAGAATAACTGCTACTAAGAGAACTACTTAGAGTGGCAATGGGTGATAAGACTGAAAAAGTCAGTGAAACTTTCAGATTCTGTCTGTTCTTTTGTTTAAACCAAGCTACAAATAACATTTTTTTCATATTTTTTCATAAAGACTAGGAATGAAATGCTTGAGATGTATTAAAAAGAAAGCTTTTCTATCAGTGTTTATCATTCAAAAAAGCTTCATTTGAGCTTTTAAAAGTTGACATCCTGTGAAAGTAACATCTGTTAAAGCACGGCAGTCCTGGAGGAACTACTGCTCTACATCCATTCTTCATTCATGGTGATTCTGACTTAGGATATGTATGTAGTCTAGCACAGCAAATATTGAGGTTCACTGCTAGTAAGTGACTACTTAAGATGAAGTGATTTGCAGTTTCTATGAAGGAAATTATTTCATTGGAATGTGTGGTTTATAGAAAGAAAGTGTTGTGTTTTTAACTTTGATAATTTGCTTTCAATCACTGATAGCTACAGTGATGTTGTGTTGTTCAGTAGACATAATAGTCCCTCAGCAGACACAATAGTCACTCAATCTTTTTATTTGAGATTAAAAAATTTAAATTCCAAAGAATTATAGCTTGTTTTAGTATATTTCTGCCAAAAATACTTAGATCATAACTACTTAAAGGTTCATTGTGATCAGTGAGCATTTTGTTTTCAAAAGATGTAATTAGCTTTCTAAAATTTAGCAAAACAAGGGACGGGATATGGATCATTTGTCATAACACTGATCATAAAAGTGTTCTCCTTTATGTATTTATTTCAGGACAGGTGATGAGGTGATAGAAACTTGCAGGTCTTATGCTGTGGTGGAAATGAAGTAAAGCAGCTCTGATAGTTATTACAGAGCATATGTATTATGTTACTTTGAATTGTTTGACTGTGAGGCTGAAAAATATTTAAATAGAATGCAAGGACCAGAACAGCTGTGACAGCATAGGAAGTTTCCAGTTTTCTCCCTTTTTTAATATATTTTTTTCCTTGAAGACCTTGCTGTCTTCCTATCCTTTTACATCAAAGAGCAGCTTGTTTGTTTTGAGTTCCCTGAAGTAAAGCTGGAGGACCCACCTTTCCTGCGTGTAATGAATGCTACAAGCATGGCAAGGAGTACTGAAAGTTGGGGTGCCAGAGAAGGTGAGCTGGGGTGGGGGCGGCAGGGCCGGTGCTGTTAGCGGGCAGGGCCGGTGCTGTTAGCGGGCAGGGCCGGTGCCCAGGGACAGAAGCTGCACATCTGAGTGGGAGCTGCAAACTTTACAACCTGGCAGTGAAGGATATAGCCAGCCTGTCACAGGAAGTGTTAGAAGCGGTATGATAAGGCTGAGCAAAACTTGTCTGATCATCCTTTGGTGATGATAGAGGTGTCTGTTATTTCTGTGTGAAAGTTGGATTTTTTTTTTTGAATGCTTTAAAGTAGTAATACTTCCTTGTAAAGCTTCAGGTTTACCCACGATGTCTGCAGAAGACCTGATGTGAGGCTGTTTTGGAGGCCTCCCAAGTCAGTGGAAATGCCTTCTGTTCTGGGCATGTTGATGCACTCCTCTGAGCAATGCTGACTTTTTCATCTCAGGTCAGGCAGCGGTGAATTTGTTTTGCTGACTCATTGAAAGGAAGCAGCATCTCTGCTCCAGAGAGCTCCTTCTGTTGGGAAGGATCCTACAGACGGGTCAGGAATGTGTTACAGAGAGGAAGATACAAATTTACATCCAGTTATGCGCTGGGTGCAGTAATTCTACTGAAGTCAGTGAAGGTACTCTATATCTTCACCGATGTAAGTGGAAACAGAAACATCTACCATTTAACTTAAAACACCATACAACAACTTGCTGTACTTTTTCACTTCACATTTTGCAGATAGCATACATGAACCTGGTTTATGTCTTTTCTAAGTGGCAGTTGGTATAAACATATAGTATCAGTGTATAGAATGAAATATGTGAGAAGTTCCCCTTGGAAATGAAGGGAAGAGGTTATTAGAAACAACCTAATTCAAATTAAAGTGCCTGAAGTGTCTCACTTGCTTCAGTGCTAAAAAGCTGGCACACCTGGTGAGGGGAAGCAGCTACAGCATGTGTATGGGCAGAAGTTAAGTGTATTTCTCTGATTTCCTCTGGTAGTTCTTTTAAAGGGTGTTTTTTTTCCCCAGCTGGAAGGATACTTTCTTTCCTCACCTTCTATGGCAATCATACAGTACAAAAAGCAGCAAGACCATACAGAACCTTGTTCTCTATTTCTTAGAATTAAATTTTCACGCCTTTCAGTGCACTAGAAAAATAACTTGAGTTTTTGGCTGAACAGGACATCTTTCCATGTTCCACAAGCTTTAAAGAGCTGATGTCTTCTATTCATTTTCATGAGAAGATGAAAGATTGCCAGTTGGTATTTTTTTGTCTACTTAGAAATGATGTTGGTGAGTTTGAAGGTTTGAATCCAGAGAACTGCTGTTTGAGACTTCCTTCTCTGGCTGGTACCTCAGTGACAGCTTACAGCCCTAACGCCAGCTGTGTTTCATAGAGCCAGCACTGGCTGGCTTTTTTTTTTCTTTTTTTTTTCTTCATTGCTTGACTTATGCCAGAATAATAAGTCCTAAAGGTATTACACCTCATCAACTTTATGGTCATTTTGGCTGTATTTGAAGGGATTTTTATGGTTAAGAACATCATTACTGTGGAACTGGGTGGCATGGCTAAAATGCTTTAGCTGGAAGATCACAATTTGCTGGTGCCTTCTGTGAATTCCAATTAGTAAAGAAAACTTGTTCTTCACAGGGAAGGTGCAAATGAATATTGAAAAAAATCTGGCTTTTATAGATGAATTGGCATATTTTTGAAAATGCATTTTCTCTTCCTCAGGCTGCCTTTTTCTCCTTCCAGTTTCCAAAGAATTTTGGAGTAGAATAACATGTGTACATGGAAAAATTGTTGTTTGGATCAGAGATGTCTAGGCAAACAGCCCCCATAAGAGTCTCAACCTAACTAAATATTTAAACATGCACAGTTTGCCTATATATATGCTTCTAAAGCAATGGCTTCCCAATTCAGGATTTAACATGCTATTTCTGAGGTAGTGCTGGTTTTGGAACTTAGGCTCTGTTACTTCAGTACATGAGTCCTTCTGGTTCTATCATTTTTTATGTAGGATTTCCCTGTGAAGTGATGCAGATCCCCACTTCCAGAAAGAAGTTACACTGCTTATGTTGGGTATTATTAAACCAAACACTACAGTGTAATTCCCAGAGTGTCAGATTTGCTGAGATCCCTATGCGATGCAGGGAAGGATGCAGGTGTTCCTGAACTGGATTCAGAACAGCCAATATTGTCTGTACTGGCCAAGAGGAACTTGAAGCCAATGTGTTTGGGGATACTGCAGGGCAGAGGTTACTTAAGTCTAGAAACATACTTTTTTTGGGTCTCGCACTTTCAGGGAATCTGAGCTTCAGGTTTGGAAATCATATATTTGTTAAGTAGAAGCTTAACTTCTCATGGATTTTAGTGGATGGCTAGATTCAATATACTGCTTTGAAATCATAATGTCTTAATGCAGCAAATACGGGGAATAGTAGATGTCTTATAAGAAATACAAAGAAGTATTGTTAATATATTGATCGTGCTTAATATAAGGTTAAATTAAATCAGCTCATCTGAGGGTCAGATTAACGCTCTTGCTCTCTTTAATTTTTTCTTATGCCATTGTTGTATTTGAACCCTGAAGTTACAGTTGTTTGTTGCAGTGGAACTTCTAATTTCTTGGTTTGTAACACTGGATGCTCCATCCATGCTGGCAGAGAGATTTTCTCTTTCCTCTAGGATGTCCATATGATGTATTTCCTTACCAAAAGATTGGACCAACCCTTGTAATAATTTGCATCAGCCACCATTAGAAAAAACTACAGAGAAAGCATTGCTGAAATTCCTCTTGGATTGCTGGTTTATCTTGTTATTGTGCTTTTGTTTTTCTTACACTACCTCATCTAAATCTTAATCATTTTTAGCAGGATGTGTGTGACAAACCAAGGTGTTTTTGTTGAGTGACCCATGAAACTTTCAAAGGTGTCTCTAGAGCTTCTTAGCAGATCTCTCCCAGCTGGTGCTGGTGATTTTTAGCATAGCCGAGACTGCTGTTCTTAAACTTGCAATTACATTGTTAAGTACAATTCTAGCATATGTTTCTTCTCCTGATTTTCAGCCTTTTGGCAACTTTTTTTTCTCTGATCATTAGGTTCCTTTAGATAGTTGTTTTTATTTGTAATTGTAATTACAGAGTAAGAACATTCTTGCTGGTGTGTTTCTATGATGCCATTCCTATTTATTAATGGTACTATGCTAAGTGCCAGTGTCCTTATTTGCTTTTAGAGATGTAGATGTTTCTGCAGGGCAGGATAAGACTGAGGCATTAAATAAGAATGTAAAAAAATCTACATATGTGCAAATTTGGCTTTTTTTTCTTTGACCATTGTTAGCTGAACTTAACATCTTCACACAGCATGATATAAGAGCTGGCTTCTTACTACAGAAATTCTTTTGGCCAGTTTGAGGACAGTTAAAATAGTCTAATAATGTGTGGGTACACAAGGCTAGAATAGGTATTCGCTGAAAGGTGTTAACCTGCATTAGAATTTAGGAGCTTCAGTCTAGGAGCCCAATTGCATTCCCTGGAGATGCAGCGGGGATCTGGAATGAGTTTTATTCCATATCAGAAATTCTTTCTGATAGAGAGGGCTCACATAATGTGGGCTGTTTGCCTGCACATCTCTGATCCAGGTGGGATGAGTGTGGGCCCAGTCCCTGCTCTTTATTGCTAATTGGAACACAGGTAGTCTGAGCCTGGTTCATACCAACCTCCATCAGCAGGATCTCAAATTACTTATGACCTTCTTTCTTATCATTGAGTTCTTGAGACTTTTAAAATATTTTAAGATGCTGCTTTGATAGAATGACTGACTGATCAAATAATAATTAATTCAGAACAGTAACAGGGCATGCTAACTTCAGGTAGAACTTCAAGTTTGGAATAAATGTCAGGAGTGATGCATACTTAGAAGCCAATTTCAGAGATACAACATGACCTCCAGACTACCTATGCTTTGAGAGTTGTGGGTGTGGAGAAAGAAGTTCCAAATAAAAGGAAACGTTAATCAGGTTGTTGGCTGGGAGGCAGTGAGAGAACCTACAAAACCAAATCCCACATATAAACCTATCAACAAGTAATTAGGGAGGCTGAAACAAGAGAATGTGGGTAGGAGGGAAAACTTTGTAGTGCTCTCAGTTCTGTTTTTTCTCAGGCTTTTACAAATTAATGGACCCTTAATTTTTATTTCTGCGTATTCTCTGAGTTTGATGTCTTCCCAGTTTTTTCTTCTTCACTGCTAAAATTCAAAATGTTCTGACGGGACACTGAGCTCCTGATGTGCAGTAGGTCCTTTTATTATCAAAAATGTATGTGCATGTAAAAACTTCCATGAAAGTACTGTTCTTTTTTTGCCCAGTAAGTATATATCATTATGAAAAAGTATTTATGGGATTAAAAATCTGAAACAACATGCAGAACATTAATATTAGGCCATTTCTGTAAAACAAAACTGTAAGTTTCATTTTCTGTCTTGTGCAATATACTCTGTTCTTTTCTCCTAGCAGCTAAATGTCCTTTCCTAATATAATTAACTAATTTTTACTTTGCCATTGTTGTTGTTCTCCTATTCACAATTTTGAAGTGATACAGAATACAAATCAAGTAGTCTTGGGACACTGGAATGCATTCAGTACTTTGATACTCCCCAAAGACTTGTGTTATGATGGAAGACATGAGGGAGGGATTTAGGGTAACATTAGCTTTGATTTCCTAAAGAAAACATTCTACTATTGCAGTTGTTAATCAAATACTCATAATGTAGTCTAAGATCTAATCTTTCTTTTTTTTCCCTAACTCTTCTAAATGTTAAAAGCCTGTGGCAGGGGTCAGCATGACAAACATAAAATAAATTAATTCTATTTATATTGAATTAAATACAGCAAATTTGCATGAATATCTAGTATTTCTCTTGTGGATCTTCTGTGAGTGGATTAGCACGGCTAAACTACAAACCCAAAAAGTGATCATCTTACCTAGGATTCTGTGCATGTCTGTAGAATTATAGAATCACCAAGGTTGGAAAAGACCTATAAGATCATCCAGTCCAACCTCCATCTGTCACCAATAGCTCTCACTAGAGCATGTCCTTTAACATGACATCTGACTGCTTCTTGAATGCCTCCAGGGTCAGTGACTCAACCACCTCCCTGGGCAGCCCATTCCAGCTCCTGACCACTCTTTCAGAAAAGTAGTGTTTCCTAACATAATGTTCAGAAGATGCTTGAAGTTCTTATCTTCCTCCACTTCTAAATTACGTTTACATTGATTTGGAAAGGAAAATTGGTGAGTATTAATATGTAAGATATGTGGGCTTCTGGATAAATCTGAATGCTCAAAAATATTTAAACTATATATTGCTTTTCTTTCAAAATACCTCTATCTTAAAATTCATGAAAGTTAAGATTTGCCAGGAAATTTACACACGTATCAATTAAACATTAACTTTTGAAGGTGGCGTGTGGAAGCCTTTCACGTGTTGCTTTTTGTGTGAATTTGCTTTTGTCTTTACCAGCGTGTTTCAGAGACCCAAGCAACTGACTGCTTGTTCATTGTGGGCACTCCTTGTTAGCAGAGCTGAAGATATTCCTTGGATATTACAGCTTTTCCAGACTTTGACAGTATCTTCAACTGTACATGATTTTTGGTATATAAAATATGAAATAATAAGTTACAGACATAGGTGATGTTTTTATGGATGGGATGAATAATAATTACTTTCAAGTCATCTGAGCACTGAAGATTTGTAAGTCTTTCTATGAGTTTTTCTATGAACTATCCTGTCCTGGAACTGTTTCCAAATCTGAAAGACCTTTTCCATCTTCACTTTGCAACACTACTAACAGGCATGTCCTGATGTTGGATGGGAAGGTCATTTTTAAGATATGACATGAACATTGGTCAGTGCTGCTTTTCTAGCAGATTCCTTGTTTGTTTTAATCACAGCATGCTCTGAGTACAACTTCAAGCAGACTGTTTTCTCTCTTCTGTGGTGTAAGCTCAGCATAAACAGCAAGGGAAGTAAACAACCTCTTGACGTAGAGTGCTTCATTTTATTAAATGGAGCAATTCTTCCATTGTAAATACTTGACTCTTTAAATACTGGTAACTTTCCAAGAATTAGGGACTTGTTAAGGCATGGATGTTACAGAGACCACCTTTAGCAACTTGCGGACAAGAAAAAAGATGTAAGACATGCTAAAATCATACAGGCTATTCCTTTTGCATGCCTCCATTCTGTAGTTTTCAGTAGAAGGATAATTTATTGTCATTAGTAAATAAGAGACCAGAAGAATGGCATTTGCTATCACATTTTACTAGGAGCATTCAACTAAGATATTCAGAGTACTGTCAGCTCATTCAGCATTGTGAGACTGGCATAGGCTAGCTCACATAAAGCAAGAGAACACAACTCAATACAAATTTATTGGACTATAAAGCATGGTTAATGTGTTACCTCTGGAAGCAAGCACTTCCAGGTGTTACTGTTTAGCCTTTATAGTTAGGATTCTGTCCTACTTTGAATGCAAAATGTTTTTTTAATATTATTTAAATCCTGTACCAGAATTACTATGTGTAAGTCAAACGTTCAGTATGGAGTTGCAGCATGTTTTATTTTGGATCTTTTTTTTTAATTTCTTTTGCTCTGACAGCTCTTGGCTTCTTTAGAGCAGATTTTCAGCTGATATTGAAGCATGCAGTGATTAGGTGATAGTCAATTATTTATATAAGCATGGGAAAGGGTAAAAAAAAGTTCAATATAATATAAATTCACTTAATGTAATCCATACCAGATTGGTCGTTTAGACTCTTTAAAGTTTAGTAAATTTGTTGTAATTCTTTTTTTGAAAAAAACTTATTTGCCTGAAGCTTTCCTGAAGTAGGACAAGGGTTTTTTCTTCCTTGCTGCTGTTCCTCTTCAGTTACACCAACATGCACACCTGACTCTGACTGTAAACCCAGTAATCTGCAGTCATGAAGTCCTGGTACACACTACTAAATTAATGTACTGGTATCTTAACTTCAGAAGTGATGAATCTTTAGCCTATCATCTCCTATAGCTCAGAAAACGGTTGTGTCCCTCAGCCACTTCATTTTTGTTTTGCTATGTTGTTTTGGCTTCTCTAGTGCATTAATGAATGACTCAGGGTATTGGAAAGCTTCACTTATCATCACACAGGAGATTGTTTCTAATCCTGATCTGTATTGTTATAATTTTCATGAGTATTATAGCACAAATAGAATTAAATGTGAAGCTTAGTTGGGGGAATTAGCTTCTTACATTGAAAATTAATTTGGGCTCTTGATTAAATATGAGAACTGCTAGCTTCCTCACTGTATTCTCCAGAACATAATGCAGTAAGGTTATTTCACCATCTGCATGTATTCTTTTGGCACATTGCTAGTAGACTTTGATTTGCTGATTTGGAAAATAGAACTATTCTGTGAAGAGTTACTGTAAACACATGAATGCCTTTCCCTGTACTCAAGCTTAGATTTCTTACTGAATGCTGACATGATCTGAAGTGAACATCAGTGGGAACTAGAATCACATGTGCTGCTGACAGCTTTGAAACAAAACAAATGAAACCCACTTTATCAACTCTATATTCTTTAGATTTTTTTTTTGTCCAGAGGATCTCTCTAATTGTTGAATGGAATTTGATAGCTGAGCAGTTGGCAAGGACAAACCAGAGTAAATCAGTTTCAAATACTTGCTACTTGATCCTTGGGATAAAACCAGATGACAATAAAAGTTCTGAATAATTTAAGAAATATAGTGCTGAAATAGCAGCCTGTGTGACCTTGAAAACCACCACGACGAAGGGGGGATTCCAATCTGATTGTGACAACACCATGTTCTTCAGGAATTCTAAATCTGAATAGAGTTGTATCTTCATCTAAAAGCCCCATTGTTGTTTTTGACAATGTGGCTTCATTAGATTCTCTTAGGTAATCCTCACAGCGTACACTGTACAGTAAGTTAACAGCTATTATCGAGAGTTCATTTACTCTCCATGTGTGGAAGGTTCTTAGGTCTAAATTGGTTTCCAATATACTGAATTAATTCCAAAATTCAATCTCACTCATTTCCACAGCATCCAGTAGTGAATGACAAAGCCAAACTGAAATCTAGAGTTTCCAAAACACGGAAGGTTGAAGTTACTGTTTTCTCCTCTTGCAGATGAACTTTCAGAAGCTCTTCAAGTTAGCTTTCAGAGAGCAAAAACAATCTCAACTTCAAGAATGGTATTTTCATCGTAGCAAAGGACAAGCTAGTGTGTACATGTCCATTGTGGCAAAAGATCTAAATTTCCTTATTTTGACATCACGTTGTAAATGTTGATATACAAGCAGCTTTCTTTGCCTTTTTGTTGATTCTTACTGATGTGCTGTTCCAGGTTCAAAGGCTAAGGCTAAAAACCTTCATGCGACCTGCAGTGGTGCAGCCACCTCATCATCAGTCTGAGCTCTCAGTAAGATTCCAAACACCGTGGTGTCTTTCTTGAGATGGACAGTGAAGCCTAGATTTAGGAAAGATGTTGGTGTTAGCAGCATGTGTTTCAAATTTGTTCTGTTGAGTTTCATTTCAGTAAATACCTCAGTGGAACATGGACTGAGATATTTGGGATGTGTGCTCTTTGCATGTGAGCATGACTAATTACACTGAGCCACCTCTTTAAGATTAAGCACAGTTCTGTTCTCTGATGATCCTGGCTGTGCTGAGGAAATGGCATTCTAGTCTCTCCAAACACATTTTGTGTGTTCCAATAGGCTCAAAGCTTTCTTTGAAGATTTTCTTTCATTCAGAAATTAGATTCAATGCAATGCATTCTAGCATAGCTTTTCTCCCTACTGTTGTTTTCTTTTAGGATTACTGTTCGGTCATTGTTCAGTTTGGGCCATATTCAATTGCCCTTGTAATTAGTGTGGAGCTAATAACCGTGTACTGGCTAATCATGTCTGCTCTGATTTTCTGGGATTGTTTTGACTCTTTCAGCTCCAACTGACTTTTGTGTTTTGAGTTTTTGACATTTAGCACATCTGCAGCCAGTATATTTCAGCTATGAACAAGCTGTTAGTGTCATAGCCATTGAGCAATAGGATTATTCTGACTAAATGTGAGTGCCTATAATGTAAGAATACTTATTCAAATGGGCCACCCTAGGATCTCTTCCTAGACAATGAAGTTGTACCATTATGTTGTTGAGTAAGAACGTAGCATGTTTCATTTTATAGGGGATGCCTGCGTTTGGTCAGATGATTTGTGCCATAGGAAAAGTGGGAGGTTACCTATTGACTTTAATATTAGACTTCTCCAATTTTCTTGAAGACCTGATGTGTCTGTATAGAACCGCATGCGTAAGACTTGGGATTTATGCTCAGGTACATCGGAGGAAGTAGAAATTGCCAGATATAAACAGAGTTTGAGGAACTTTCAGGTTGAAGTCAGGAGGAGTACCTTTAAAATGTAAAGGCTTAAGTGCATGTGACAAAATTTACATTCATGCACTGCTTCTTAAAACTCTAAACTCTATGGGAATATTCATGTTGTCACTACAGCAAGCTAAGAAATCATCTGCTCATGAGGTCAGCATTTTAAAGACTGTCAGTAATCAATCTTTCCTTCTGCCTTTGTAAATGAGGCTGCTCTTCTTACTTCCTGCAGCTCTTGGAAGCAGGCATGGTATCCTGCCTTAACTTTGCACGTACTGTTTGACAAGTTCAGTCTTGTTTGGCCAGATATTTCATCTTGTATTAAAGGAAAGAATTGGTTTACCTTCTGTAAATCCAGATTCTGTTTTATTTCATAGTTGTGTTTACAAGAAGTTTGTTTAAAGCAGCAAAGACTGATTTGTATAGTTCTTGGCTGTCACTGTTCAAGAGGATGAAATTAATAACCACTCCCTTTTCACTCCCTAAAGCATTTTCTATGCAACAACCTTTTAAGGTAGGTAGCACTAGGTAGCAAGTCTGTAGTGCTCTGGTGGTGTTTAAAATACTTGCTCAATCTTGATTAAACTTCAAAAGCCTTCAGTAAAAATAATAGATCGATGAAATTTCTTAATATATGCACAAGAAAAATAAAACACAGAATCAACCTACAGTTCTAGAATGTAAAAACTTTGTTTTTAAGATTATTCTTAATTTATTTTCTCTAATATCAACAGTGGGACATTTAATAGAACTGTCACTTTTAATGCATTTCTCAAAAACTGCAATATAGTTCAAGGTACTCTGCATATGTTGCAACTTATGGTAGAATGGAATGTGAAGAAACATGAAGCAGGAAGTTAGATTCATTTGGCTGTGATATTGTGATAAACTTTATCCTAGGCACAAAGCGCCTGCTGAGCTTTAAGCACTTGAATCAGTTCTTAAAATTGCTGCAGATTAAGTATGTAAGGAAGTATTCACAGAAATTCGGATGAATGTGTAAACTTCACTATGTTCTCTAACAGATAATGTTTTTCACGTTCCCTTAAGATTTTTTTTCCCCACCTTTGCTGTAGGTGTTTACCTCCCATGGGCCTACAGTCATCATGCCAACCTGGTTCTGCTCTCGAGAATGGTTTTATCACATAGGAAAATTTGATGAGGGTGGAAAGGTGAGTGATACTCTAATTCAGATTAATGTGAACCTATTCTGTGTTTCAGACCTTAGGAGTTTTGGTTCCAGTGGTTTTAGTGAGATTTTTGGAAAGTATTCCTTTAATGGTGCATTAAAAAGATTTGCTAAAGCTATTTCCTATTTTAGTATTTAAACTATAGCTGCTTCTTATTCTCACTGTATCCTCTAAATGCAGCTATGCAGTGTGTGGGTATGAAGATATACAAATGCTATTCTTTGTTCTGCCAGTAAAAATTTAATTTAAGCACTGGCAGAAAAGTGTTTAAAATGGTGAAAAGATTTGCCCTCAATTTATGTGACGGGTGAGTGGCAGAACTGGTGCCTGTTCCCCAGTACAATCTACATTCACTGACCTATGCTTTTTGTTTCTTTTTTAGTATCATCCCTTATGATTACATTTTCATTCCCTGAAGAATGTTTGACATAACTTTTTGAGCATTCTTAATAAGCTCAAAAAAGAAAGCAAGCTAAGAACTGTAGAACCCAAGCCTAATGATAAAGTTCAAGAGGTTAAGTTAAACAGACCATTAGTCTGTTTGTTTTGCTTTTACATGTTTTTTTCTTTGTTCAGTTTTCTTTTGTTTTTATGCCTTTTTAAAAGTTTTATTTAGCTTTATATGTGTAGTGGTGTATTACTCAGATATTATATGTTGAAAATCTTGGTCCTAATGATTTTGCAGCAGCACTGTAGCCCTAAAAATTATCAGTGGCAAGTTCAACTTTTTGTTCTTATTGTAACCTGTCCAACACATCAAAATTAACTCTGTCTAGTATGGAGGGCATTAAACAGATTACTAACAAGAAGTGCAACTGGTCATAAACAATGAGGTCAGGGGATACAATCATTTAGCACTTAGCACTGTAAGTATTTATGACTCTTCCATTTGAAAAGTATTAAAGGAAAGATTTTCTGTGTTTATAGACCTGTTATGAACTGGTGCTTTTATAAGCTAGAGATGACTCCTAATGATCTTACCTAAATGCCTGTATGTTCTGACCTGACCCATCATCTCATTGTGTTAACTTGATCTCTTCCATCTCCATTTTTAAGTTACTATTTAACAGTGTGACCTGTAAGTGTCATATTGCTGCAAATAAACACAGAAAGAGGCCAACAAATGTCCACGTTTCAGCCTTCTCCATCTGCTAAACTATTTGCATGCCAAAAAGCTGCATTTCTCATTTGGATTTAAATCCAAACACCTGTTCTTCATGTTTCAGTGCTTAGTACAAATGGAATATAATTCTTCCACGGAGGAAATTGTGATTTGATGTTTATGTTAATAGTATGGATAGACTGACAGAATATAAATATATAAACTATATGTAATATTAAAAAATTAAAATCTGACATTATCTGGATAAGAGTCTGAGAAAGCACATGCTGATGTTTTTTCTTGGTATAGTTTAGGCTGAACAGAGATCAGTATTTAATCTGAAAAAGAATGAAAGTGATGGAACCAATGATAAATGAGTCCGTAAAAACTATTTGAAAATTCATTCCATTCCCTGTGCCTAATAACATTTTTGGTTAGCCTATCATTAAATACCGTTTAGAATTTATCGCATCCCTTCTGTGTGATTTTCCCATCATCTTTAACCAAATTTATCTGAATTGATTTGGATGAAAGAATTTCTTCTAACGTGCTATTTTCCAAACAATTAAGTAAATTTTACATTAGAGGTTCCAGGTCTTAAAACTAAGGAAAATTATTTAAAGCCATGATTTGGATAGGAGCCAAAAGATGGTATGGCAGTTTTACAGAGAGACTTGAGAGTGTACTGGATAATCCTGAGGAGAAGGTATTCATAGCTATTTAATGTAGCTTGTGATTAGTTTGCTTGCATGCTTCTGGTGACTTCTGGTGTTCTAATGGAAGGAATATTTTCAACTGTGTGATTTCTCTTTGAGATAAGTAATTTCAGTGAGAAACTAATTACTTATCAAAATATGATTGTAATTTAATACAGAAATCGTTGTCATGAAAATCCTGAGATAATTCTTCATAAATTACTTAAGTTGTTTTTTTTTCTACTTCCACATTTAAAATAGAGAATAGCTACAGTTTCTTAGTCTTCACTTCCAACATCTCAGTAATTTTCCCAGAGTCAATACTCCTTGAACAGCAGATATTGCTAGATGTTAGCACCTGGCAGAAGAGCATTTGATTCTGAGGGAAGAGGATTTCCTTCACCAGAGGCCATGTTCTGAGTTCACCTTCATGCTACCACCCGTCTCTGTGTTCTTTCTGTAAGTTCAACAGTTCACACAAGACTTTGAGGAAATACTGTTGAGCAGCTGTTGTCATAAATACTTTGGAACAATAAGTATTTCAATTTTTACTTGACATCTCTGTTTTGGTGCTGAACAGCTCTGAGTTGAGGGTTTTTTCTCCTGCTTAACCTTAGGTGTTGCAATATGCACCGTTTAACCTGTTTTCTAGGCAACTCTACTGTAACAGTAACATAATTTCTCTTCTTTAACTAATATCCTAAAGTTTGTAGTGGGAAAGAAGTTAATTAAATGATGATGAAACAAACTCTCACCAAGATCCCATAAGAAACAGGTTAGTACGGAAACAAGAATTGCTTTCTTTGTGATAGGTTCCATACAGCAACTTTAGGCTCCTCTGAGAAATGAAAGAAATTTTGACTTGTTCTATCCAACACTTGCCCTGGTGTTTCTCTGTGGTTATCAGTGGTTAAATTTGCCATCTGACCTAAATAACAACTTCTCTCGGTCTGAAGATCCATAACACCAGCTGCTGCAGATTTCTCACCAGGTGTTAGCAGTGACAGGAGCTGAGGAGCAGCATTTTAATTTTTTTAATTAAATGTCCTTCAGAATTCATAGATCGGTACCTTCATCCTCCAGATTCCCATTTTCTTTTTGTTAGCACTATGAACTGGGCCTAAGATGCTGCCTACTGATGGGGAAGCTGCAACGTTTGAAGCCAGAATTTCTTGTTGTCTTGATAGCTAGCTTGCAGCTCCCTATGAAGTACATGTGTTGAAGATGTTGCAGTTAATGCACAGTTCTGAGCACAGGACTGGGAAATGCAAGGCAGTAGGGAGGAGGCCAGAGATGACTCATGGAATACTTAGTTTTGTCCCTGTACAAGGAATTACTTTAGTCCAGATTTGGGTCTGCTTGACATCCTGTACAAAATTAGTCCCTGCATGCATCCAGCACAGTCAAGTGATCACAGTCAAGTGATACCTGTCAAAATACTGGGTAAATACAAATCTTTCACTTGTTTAGAGGCAACATATTGAACTGCTGATCTGAATGTGGCTGGTGTGTGGTGGTTAGAACAGAGCAGGTGCAAACTGCTTTTTCCCCTAGGAGTCTCAATCAGCAGCTGATAGGCTGAGGCCATCCCTTAGTGCAACACAGCACATACGGCTGGATTTTGCCTATAATGTGGAAAATTCCATTTGTAGTCCAGTAACATGTAAACTGTGCAATATAATTGCATTAATGTTGAAGGCTATTCATGTGGTAGGTTATTGCTGATATCCTACATTAATACTTTTAGGTATGGCTATTAATTTTCCAAAAATATGCTAAAATATTCTTTTAGCAGTTAAACAGCCTTTTCTTTGAAAGTTGCTTTGTTTGACAAAGACTCCTGGTGTTTAAAGTGCCATCTGGATCCAATAATGCCTCTCAATTGGGAAGAAACTCTTGTATTGCACCAAACTTTACATGCTCCAGAGCTGTAGGAAGTCCCATCCCTGCAGGATCTGTAACACGGTCAACATCTTTCCTCCCCTGAAAGATGTACGTCAGTGCTGCTCCTTTGTAATGTGAGAGGCCACTGCTGAGCAATACAAGGCACCTGCTTGTTCCTGGCAGTGAGCATACTTTATTTCATAGTATTTCTGCTAGTTAAAGCAAAAGAGCTCTCCAGAACCAAACAGCACTATGAAAGATCCTTTTGCTTCTGCAGAAATTCTCTTCTTTAATGTACCTATCAGTGATTAAGTTGAATGATGTAAACCATATCCAAAAGGAAAAAGAGCACAGTTGTGCCTTGTCTGACTCAGTCTATTGCCTGACTGCAAAAAAAATACTTCAAAGAATAATTTTAAGACTTTGCTGCTAATTCTCAGTAATTCCATTAAAGTTCACAACAAAAAAAAGTTAGTAAGTCCTACAAGATAAATGGAAACAATCTGAGTTTGCTTTTTTCTGATGCCATGATTGCTGTTTGTTGCTCTGGACTCCCTCAGATTACTTCTGTGACTCTCAACTTAGTTCGCATAAATCGTAAATTATATGAAGCTCTCTAAAGGTTTTTGTCTGCATCTGAGCTCTTAAGCTAGAAATTAAACAAGTATTCACAAGGACAAACATGAACTTTTACTGATAAGCTGCCCTTGCCAAGCAATCAGAACAGAACCAATTTTATTTGTAGATCTGGGAGCATGGTCCAATCCAGTGCCTTAAATCAATCTATTATTTAGCGAGGTCTGGAGCTGTGAAATACAAAGTTTGAATTAGTTATGATTTCTCCCAAGATACATGTGTGCAGCTGAGAGTTTTGGATTTGTTTTCTGGATTTAAAGCCATTCTGTCTTACCCCTTTCCTCCCCCCCCCCTTGACTGCTTTGTCCAGACCCTGTCTGACATGAGCACTCAGTGTAGTGGGTATGAAAAACAGACACTGAATTGTTACTGTTGTAACTAGAGGGCCAGAAGAAACCACATAGGCATTTTGTATCCAGAGCTTTAATTTAGAGAATTTCATTTTCTTAATTATGGAAGAAACTCAGAAGCTGTGGTAATGGGCAAAAAAGAAATTCAATTCATATTTTTTTCCCCATGGATTTTTGTTATTTTTAGTGTGTTGAAATAAAATATCGACATTTGAGGATTTTGACCCCCTTATTATTCCTACAGAAACAAATCTATTTCTGTCTCTCTTATTCCTTCTCTATAGTTACCAAATTGTTGTGTTACCTTTCAGCTTTTTATTGACTCTACACTTAATTGGCAAAATTATTCTATCGGAGATTTTGGGCCTGGTAAAGTGATGGGAATGTTTAAACGCTCAATTGGAGGAAAGAAAAATCTGTATTTAAACATAGGAAAAATGATGTTCTAGCCAAATTTCAAATTTTCAAGAAGTTGCTTCACTGCAAAATGTAGATGGGTGGTTTTTCACTTTCACTGCAGGGCTGTATCACTGAAGGTGGGTTTATGCTTTGGTATGTAAGACACACTTGAGTACTGTGTGCCATATGATTGTCTCTGGTGTGAAGATTTTCTAATTCTAGGTGGAAAATGCTGCACATGTTTATGACATTTCTGTTCTTTCTGGGAGCCTGAGGGCTCCACAGTTCTAGGAGGATTCCTCCCTGCAGTTTCAGCACTGTTGCTTGCTGTTCCCTATGAAGAACATGACATGGCAATAAGTTGCAAGAAGAAATGCTTTGCTTTTCAAATGCTGTTTCATTCCAACCATTTTTATTTTTATTGAAAGTTCATGTCTGTTATTTTGGAGCCTCATTCACCATTCCTAAGAGAGACCAGTGTTTGGTAACCAAAGAAAGAACATTAATTCTATTAAAATGGAAAAAACAACAACAAAAAAAAACCAACAATCCACTCTTCTGAAGTCACTGTTCCCTTTCAATAAATTACTTGGTTGCTTGGCACTTGAGGCTTTGTGAATTGTTAAGCAGCTGGGTTCTCTCTTTTTGGGACTGATCTGCATCAAGCTTTTCCTTGTCAAAATGAGATCGTTTATTTTTCCACTTATGTCCTAATGGTCAGTTATATTTCATTTTCAAACAGCAGTGCTTGCTTTTTTAGTAGTTTTGTCTTCTGTAAAGATATGTTTTTTTAGTGAACCATTAGGTAAGTTCCTGGAGATATGCAGAAATAATTTCATTCAATATATACTTAGATGCAACTAGTCACTTGGTGGTATGAAAGAACTGCTTCTCTTCCAGGGTGTTCCAGAAGATTTGTTGTTTTTTTATAAACATCTCCAGAAGGGTGGTAAAGTCCTTCGAGTGAACCATTGCCTTCTGCTGTACCGTTACCATCCACAGGCTGCAACTCATTCTGTCCTTGAGTAAGTAGAGGTTTGTTTTGTAGAACTTAAAAATCAGCTTCATCTTGGATGATTAGCAGTACAAATGCCTTATTAAAAAATAAACAACAAAGCCATGGAGTAATTAAAACTTAATACGCTGATAGTATCCTTTATTTGTTGATGGAAGGATAGTTTTCCTGTTTTGTTATAACCTGTTTTAGAGGAACATAATATAATGCTGGCATTGAAATTATGAATAGAAATCTTTGGTTCTGATACTGATGCCCATGGAGTGGGGGCATTTTAACATTGGACAAATATTCCAAGAAATAGTTCAGTCTTTGCAACTATTCTTGAAATAATTTCACAATAGGTACAGTTAGAGCCATCAGGAGTTTTGGTGACTGCATTACAGCAGTGCCTTCTCAGCTTCCAGTTGCATGAATAACCTCTCTGCTTATTTCAACTATTTACATTTCTTGCCCTTAAAGCAATTGAGAGTACTGAATATGATCGTTTCTCATCTACTGAACATGGCAGTGAAGCCATAACTTTTTCAGTACTTTGCAGGTGATTGCAATAAATAAACAAAATTGCATTACAGTAAGATTTTAATAAGATTTTTCATACTTTTACCGTGTGAACTGTAATACAAGACACACACATGTATACATCCTTTTTTATTTAAAGCTTAATTTCAAAACGAACTGTCTTAGTTTTAAGGAAGTATACAGAACCTAATGTAACAGTAACAAAAACCATAGGAAAGTGAATAAAAACCAGATCTTTGATCTGAGAACTTGCAGCACTTACAAATATTATTTTCATATTTTAAAAAGTCTAAAACATCCAAGTCAGATAACAAGATTTGAAAAATACTTCTGAAGATGTATAGGAGTAATTATCTCAGGTGCTTTCTTGTAAGTTGTCTGCTGCTTTTACAGTGCTGTTCTACCCTTCAAGATGAAGCTAAACTGTCGATTGCTGACTCTTCTAAGTGCTTTATCAATCAAAATTGCTCTTTCTGATCAGGAGTAATGCAAGCTGAGCCAAAGTCATGACAAAGTGTTTTTCTCTTACATTTTGACACTAGTGAAATGTTTGAGTTCTGTTATCCCTTAAGAGTCTCACAACCAAACTACAGTGGTAATTACGTAAACTGTTTTCTTGCTGATGAATGACATACGCTCTTCAGTCAGTCCTGTTCATGGCTTTGTAGCACTGACTAGTAACACATTTTGTGTGCATTTTAGTTGTGTATCACAGTATTATTACTGTAAATACTAAAGCAGTCATTCCAAACAAATAGAAGATACTCTCTGGATTTTGTAAACAAACACAAGGTATTTTTTTTAATTGACATTTGTTTTTTTCTTTTGTGTGATGATCACTTTGGCAGCTAGTTACAGCCTTTTCAGCCATGCATCATGGGATGCTGGGACTCTTGGAAGACTATTGCTTGTATCTGTGGGAAAGCATCTTATTCTTGGAAATGAGTTTGTTCTGAATTTACTGCAAGCTGTTGCTTATTCAGATCTACAAGGTTGTGTGGCACAAGCACCCTGAATTACAACACACTGTGAGAATGTGGAAATACTGTAAGCTGTTTCAGATGTGCAGCTTGCATGTCCAAATTGGCGCCTCGCTTGCCTCATTCTCAGAAGGCAGGCTAGCCATTCTTCCTGCTGGCTTTTTGTTGGCAGTATTGTTAACAATATTCTGTGCAAACTTACAAATATGAACTTGTGTAAGACCTCTTCATACTGGCATGCTCCCCTGTTTATTGCTTAAGTTGTAAAGGGGGTAGCCAGCATTTGTTTCTGAATGCTACAGTGTGCGTTGCTGGGCTCACCACAAAGGTTTGTCATTGAAATTGGGTCTTCCCTAATCTGCCCTTTTTATACTTCCAATTTGTAAGATGTGTTCAGCCTTTCCCCCAGTCTTTGTCATTTTGGGGTGTTTTAAAGTGTCAGAAAACTGCTCATGTGCCTTTTTCATTGGCCGTTGCATTCTCAGCTTTAGCCTAAGCCTGGATATGGGAGTGGCAAGCCAGGAGCCAGGTTAATATATTGAGAGAAAAGTGGCACTTACAGGAAAGTTGATACTTTTAACGGTTTATGTCTGATTTCAGACTTAAAAAGTTAAATAGTTGGGAGCTAATTAATAGTTTGTTTATGCAAAGGTGCATGTACAGTCCTTCAGCAAAGACAGCAGGCATTCACATCCTATTGTGAACTGATCTCAGTTTTTACAAATGTCTTTCATTACATGCATGATCCCACATATTCAGACTTGCTAAAGTGTATATATAAAGCTATTCTGGCAAGCAAAATTTTGTTTAGTTTAGTATGTATAATGGTAAACAATGCTCTTTAAGTCTTTTCCTATGATTAGGATCTTTCTGGAACAGATTTCTAAAGGTGAAAGTATCTGTGAAGCAGGAAGAAAAACTTATTTGCATTCTCCCTGGAGGTATCAGACTGAAATATTACATGCTGTGTGTGTGACAGAATCTGAACCAAGTGCGGGCTGTATTTAGATTTCATTAGATGCATACAAAAATATAAACTCTTCCATTGAAATCTCATCTGAAGTATATGACAAATACCTGCTGAATGTGGATGAATGATACAGGATTTGAGAAACTTCAGCCTACTACTACAAAAAAATCCCACGTTGTATCTCTTGGATCTAAATCATGCTATCTCAGTTTACAGCTATCCTAGGGGGGTGTGTATTTTGTGCTACAGGGCTCTGTTGCACTGATCTGATAGAATATCAGAGTTGGCATTACAGTGAGAAGTACTGTGGTAAGTTTGTGTAATAAAAACATCATAAAATTCATAGATCTTTATCTTGCTAACGGGGAGAAAAATGAACTGTATATTAAACAATGTAGTGCATTGCAAGACAAAAGTCAGTATGGTAAAATATGAGCAATAAAACACTGTACTTGTCTTTAAGTGGTGTTGCAAATGAAGGCAGGCAGTTGGGGCAGGTAGCAAATCTTTGTAGCAATTTACAAATTTTTGGTCAAGAGAAATTCAAGAAATGCAGAAAACAGGATTAGATTCCCACTGAGATTTGGGAGATTCTCTTTTATGCAGAAAATTTGAAGCATGTTTAAATAATTTGTAGTAATTTCATGTGCTGTGTGCTCAAAACGAATATAATACTGTGAAGGCTTATTCTGCAGAAATATCCAGTATTACGTAATCTACTAAAACCATCTGGTTTCAGGCACTAGAGGCTTCCAGTGTCATCTGAGCACAAGAGAACATGCACTTAGTTTGAACACGCTTTTGATTCTTCTAGAGGTACTTGAGGCATGGCCTCATATCGCTGATGAGCACTGGAATGCCTGCTTAATTTCTTGCAAAAACATGCATCCAAAAGTAGGCAGAATACTGTAGTAAAGTATTCCTGCACAATGGTTGTAAAGATGAGGTCAACTGCATTTTCATCGTCTATGTCTGCATTTGGTACTTCAATTAAACATGGAAACTAATGACCTCATTAGATTCTTGAAAAGCGAATGGCATTAACATTGGTAGTCTCTGTCTTTCTTAATAAGCCTTTCATGAAAAATAGGCCACAATGCAAACCATGCCTCAGTTAATGACCCACGACCTGAAGATGAACTCAGACACTAATAGAACCTATTAACAGTGTAAATGTAATAACTCAGTAGTACGATATAGTGCAGCAATTAATAAGTTCACATGAAGTTCAACAGAACAACGGTGACCAAAAAAATCAGTTTATTCACCAGTATGGTCAGGGTTCAAATAGGATTCATTTCTGAATTTCCTGTGGATTGCAAGGACTCTGAGTTCTGCATGCAAAGCTAGCTGTAAAAAAGCTAGCTGCAAGGAGTCTGTTCTTCCAGCTCTCGGTGTGATTAAAAAGTTCTCTGTTCTTCCATCTCTGGATTATCTATCAGGTGAGAGTCGCCTCATATAAAATTCTGTTATTCTGCCATGAATTAAAAAAAAAAAAACACTGGCAGAGGCTATTCACTTAAATAGCTGTTCTTCCTGTCTGGTGTTACCTGAGTAGCACATGGGACCATGTTGTAGAGGGATGGTCAGATTTATAGTGTTACTGTGGATGATAATCAATGCCTACAGTTTCAATACTGCTTTAGGATACTGGGCTTATATTTTTACATTTCACGAGTACTTGTACATCTGTCTTTGCTCTGTTGATTCACTTATGTAACCTCACTGGGGGGATGGAGGGGAGAGGGAGTCAAACGTTATGGTGAGGTTTAACAGAGCTCAGACATTAAATCATATAGCTTTTATTGTCACATTATCTTTCATTTCAAAATAGGAATGGAGCAGATGTTTCTTGACTCCTGTATTCAGTCAGTAGGTCAGCACACACTTTAACAGAGCTCCATTGTTATATTGCTAGGGTGGATGGGATGGTAATAATTGCAGGGGACTGAGGAGCACACTTCTCACCCGCTGGATGAATACCCTCATTTCGCTCCTGCAGAATTTTGGCTCCTCTTCTTCTTTCCAGACTGCATAGCTTAGGAGGATTGAGCAGGCGCACCAAATGGGAATGATTTTTCCAAATTAAAAAAACATATGTGTCTGATATTCGTGAATGACAAGAAAATTAAAGAAATGAGGAAAAAATTGTGTACTTCAAGGATTTTGATTAAAGAGGTGTGTTACAGTGTGGGTGCCAGCTTCTGTAATCAGAAGAGTTTGTCCCACCTTCTGGCTGAGGAAAATGCTGTTGACTGAAAAGAGACTGGGAAATGATATTAAAGACTACTACCAAAGTGTTTACCTTTAATCCTATCTGAGGTGGTAGGTGAAAGCAGCTTTGTTTTGGGATGATGTAGAATAATGATAGCTTCTAGGCTTTGCTTATGGCTATTTGAATATGTAATAACATGAAATCTGAAAGTAGCTCTGAGAATTATCTGTGAGAAGTGGTTTGTACAACTTCTAGATTGTTTCAGGCATTTTCTTTAAGTATGCTTTGCACGTTGCTACAGTTCCCGTCTGTTGCACCTGCACTGGCTCTTAAATGATGGGAAAATGGCATTCCCTTATCCCTCAAGGCAGGAATCCCAGTTATCTATTCTGGAAGCATCCAAAAATGTGGCAAATTAGGTGAACCAGAAACCAAAAGGGTGTAACTGAAACTCTCCCTTTTGACACACCATGAGCTACTTTTTGCTTCTACACGTGAGTGATATTGTTCATAAAGAGCATGTTTTCACAGAGATTAAGTCTGTAGTTGTTGCTGTAACTAAAGCTCAAATACAAATTTCTCCACTTGACTCCATATCTGTATGACCATCTGGGCTCACACTGCTGAAAGATTTTCAAGGTTTCAACTCCAGATTGCTAAGTGTTGATATATCTTAACTTTTTCATTAAAAAGGGTGCATACAATATGGGGAATCAATTTAAAAACAACAACAAAAAAGTGAGCATTTTCAGTTTGAGATTATAGGAAATATAGTAGTTCATCACAAGAATGTTTCATAGTGATGCTAGCAAAAATTCATAATTGCTGTATATATTGGCTTCACTTACACAGTCCAAAATTCTCATTTAAGAAACACACTTGTTGGAGTTTAAAGCTATCTAACAATATTATGTTCAAACAGAGGTCCAGTTGATGTTGAGTTTCACATTCTTTTCTCTCTGAGTGTAGTTTGCTTACCCCCCACACTTGTGTTACTCAATGTAACACTCATATACAAGATAGGGTCAGCAAGTCTGCTTCAGCCTGATGGTTTTTTGAGTGCTCGTTAGCTGCTACGTGCTAAGTTGCTGAGAGTCAGTGCACAGGAATATCTAATTTTAGGCTTCTCCCCAGCAACTCTGCCATTCTTGCTCCTGAGCCTCTGAAAATGCAGTTGTTAGTTTCTTCTTGATCAATGACACCTAATTATTTTTTTTTAAGTGAATTAATTTCAGTTATTTTTCTTAGCTTTTAGCTATCTAACATTGAGTAGATTGAAAGTCTTGCTGGATTCTTTCTGACCCTAGCTCTGTTGCTGGTGACCCTATGCCCTGACCAGCTTCTCCATATCAGCTGTATCTTCAGAAGGCTTGGCCCACAACCACAGGTTAGCTGATAATTCCTCTTACACCTTGGAAGGCTGCCTATTTTTTCCTCACCTTTCTTGACTTTGTTAAAACTTAAGAAAGAAACTTAACTGTGCCACTCAAGTCAGTAGGACATATTCTGAAGTACCTCTGGAAGATAATGCACTGTTATTCTTCTGAAGTCACATTTCAAAGTGAAATCAGTTTTCAAACCTTTCCACTTTACGTGCAAAACAACAATCTTCCTTTTTAGAGACTTGCAGAAGCTCTAGAATTTCCAGTAATGTGATTCTGGAAAAATACTTGACCTTCATAGTTCTTTCCTTTAACTTTCCTTCTGGGAATATAATATGCCGTAATGAACATGGAAAAATGGAAGTGTCAGAGGATGCCAGCAGCAGCTAAAGCTTTGCAGCAGGAATGCAGCTTGTGGTTGCATTAGAAGAGATTTGCAATCAAATCCAAGATTTTTTTCCATTCATTGAAGTGCTGGTGCACAGCCTCAGTCTTCAAAACTTTATATGGAGTGGCTAATTCTTCGTGGGCACATTTATTTGTGTGAGAAGTTCTTTCCAAGTTATCGCACCAGAATCAATGATGAAGTGCTAAGCAGCCATATAAGGATTTGGCTGTGCTTGGGATCTCCTGCAGAAGCGAGGCAGGCTCTCAGGAGCTGGCTAATAATCACAGAAAGAATCCATATGCTTGTGTGCTATGAGGTCTGTGGAGGAATGGCACAAGTGAAAACAAAATTCCCATTGTTAAGATGTAAGAAAAGCTTGCTAACAAACTTTTGGGAAGAAATTGTTACCTAGTAAACTTAATAGCCTCAAATTTTATACTTGTTTACATTTGTGCCTCAGAGGTGCTTCATAAAAGTCATTTGATACAATAAAATAGAATCTGGTGCAGCTTTTGTGGAAATGGATAATCCATGTCAAAAAGAAAAAAAAAATTGAAAATGCTTCATAAAATCAAGATGTGATGTAATGCCAGATCATCCTAAATCTCTGTGTAGTATACATACAGTTTTGCAAGAGAATCACAATGGGTGCATACAAGACTGTGGATAGTCAGAAGACATAGCAATGAAGAGAGCAGCCTGATTCATTGATGGGAATGGCTTAGAACTGCATGGGTGTAGCAGCTCTTCTTCCTGACTCTGCCAGCCTGCGCAGTTTGGATTCTCACTATCAAGATATGAATGGTTTTTGATTTCTATATGGCAAGTTGCTCTTAGAAACCAGGAATCAGACCTGGCCAGGTAGACAGCGGAGGTTGAAACTTATTGCAGCTGCCCTGTGATAACCTGTGCTGACTCATTAATTAGAAGCCTTATTTAAAGCAAAAGAAACAACATATTCTTGGAAAAATGCATGAATTCCATGTGATCTTAATAATGTCAGAAGATCATGGAGCTTAAAATTAAATTGTGTAGGAGGTGTATTGGTAAGAAAAATATGTATTTCTCAAGACAAGGAAACAAGAAGTCTGTTAGTGTTTAATTTCAGAGAATGACTATTCATATAATGACTATGCATGATTTAGTCCTGAATGTTTTTTTTAAAAGTGTACGTTTTGAGACACAAGATCTATTAAAATTGTAGAATGATTTGTAACAATTGTTCTAAATTGTATTGTGTTGTGGCATTATAGTCAAGAGGAAAAGCCTATCTGAAGAAATGTTTTCAGCAAGGATAAGAAACTAGATGTCTTTCGGAATTTCTGACAGAATTACTTTTCAACGTAGTGTCTTGTTCAGGAGATGTTCATTAGATCTGTCTGTCAAACTATAAATTAAGGAAATCGGTGTATCATATCTGAAGCACTGTTTATAAGTATTAGATAGGTTCCTGGTTAACGAATATGATGTGAGCTCTGAACATTAAGCAGATGTTCTTGAGAGCAGGTGGTTTCTTTAAACCATTGTAAATTATGTAGTCTTAAATTTTACATTATATGGTGGGAATAGATTTTTTTTTAATACATAAATGTTTGAAAGCGATAGGAGGTGTGCACAAAAGAAAAGAATAATGTCACAGTTGTCAGACTGAATTAATTCAGTCAGTTAGGATGTACAGGCTATGAACATAATCCTTGCCTTGAAGTTGTCCTCTCTAGCTGAGATCGTATGTCGAACCTTTTGCAGATCCCAGCCAGCCATCAGCATTTAAGGATATTATGTGTTTCCTTCTTACTTGTTCTACGGACACATGGTTCATCATTTGATATTCATCTCACTGTTGTTTACCTCAACCACTTGGCTTAAGTCATACTGTGAAATATATTACAAATTTGAAGACCTGAAGGTGTAATTTGACCCAGACGTGTGCCAGCTTGCTCGTTTCTAAAGTACATTCTAAGGTATCTCACAAGGCATAGCACTTTTTCTTCAAAAATAACAGTGATAATAAATTATACTGCTCTTTATTTCTTAAAAAGGTCATCTTCAAAAGAAGGCATAGTTGGTTATTTGTACTGTTGCTGAATAATACTTGGGAGGCTTCAGAATAAAAAAGCTAGCTTCTACCCACAAAACGCACCAGGTGAGAAACCATTGTTTCTGCTCACTGAGAAGGGGGAGGGTGAGTGAGTGAGCATAGCCCACACTTCCCATAGGGTGCTACCTCTGTTCGTGTGGGAGGTGGGTCTTTACATCTGCCTTTAATAGCCAGACCAGTTATCCTCTGGGCATTTTATGCCCTGATCTGGAAGTCTGGGACGCTACACAGAAAACACCCCCAGTGATTCAGGTGGAGACAGTCAGAGAGCTCCTCCTCCTCCATCTGGCCTGTCACAAGTCCATGGGACCAGATAGGCTGCACCCTCGGGTGCTGAGGGAGCCAGAGGGAGTGATTGCTGAGCCACTCTCGTCCATCTCTCAGTACTCCTGGTTAAGTGGAGAGGTCCCAGAGGATTGGAGGCTTGCTGATGTTACTCCCATCTTCAAGAAGGGCCATAAGGAGGATCCAGGGAATGATAGGCCTGTCAGCCTGACCTCGGTACCGGGGAAAGTAATGGAGCAAATCATCTTGAGTGAGATCACATGGCATGTGCATGGTGTCCAGGGGATCAGGCCCAGCCAGCACAGGTTCATGAAAGGCAGGTTGTGCTTGACCAACCTCATCTCCTCCTATGACTGGGTGACCAGACTGGTCGATGAGGGAAAGGCTGTTGATGTAGTCTACCTAGACTTCAGCAGAGCCTTTGACATGGTCTCCCACAGCATTCTCCTATGTGTAGTGGTTAATGGAGCGAAGTCTAGCTGGCGACCCGTTATGAGTGGTGTCCCCGAAGGGGTCGGTACTGGGGCCCATCTTGTTTAATATCTTTACTGATGACCTAGATGAGGGGATTGAGTGTACCCTCAGTAAGTTTGCAGATGACACCAAGTTGGGAGGTGGTGTGGATCTGCCTGAGGGCAGGGAAGCCCTTCAGAGGGATTTAGATAAGCTGGATCACTGGGCTGAGGTGAATGGGATGAGGTTCAACAAGGCCAAGTGCCAGGTCCTGCACTTTGGCCACAACAACCCCATGCAGCACTACAGGCTTGGGGGCCAAGTGGCTGGATGACTGTGAAGAGGAAAGGGACCTGGGGGTGCTGGTTGATGCTTGGCTGAATATGAGCCGACTGTGCCTAAGTGGCCAAGAGGGCCAACAGCATCCTGGCCTGCATTAGAAATAGTGTGGCCAGCAGGAGCAGGGAGGTGATCATCCCCCTGTACTCAGCACTGGTGAGGCCGCACCTTGAGTACTGTGTTCAGTTTTGGCCCCTCACTACAGGACAGACATTGAGGCCCTGGAGCATGTCCAGAGAAGGGCAACGAAACTGGTGAGGGGTCTGGAGCACAAGTCCTATGAGGAGCATCTGAGGGAGCTGGGATTGTTTAGTCTGGAGAAGAGGAGGCTCAGGGGAGACCTCATCGCATTCTACAACTTCCTGAAGGGAGGTTGTGGTGAAGAGGGGTTTGGCCTCTTCTCCCAGGCAACAAACAGGACCTGGGGAAATGGCTGCAAGTTGTACCAGAGGAGGTTTAGGTTAGACTTAAGGAAGAACTTCTTCTCTCAGAGAGTGGTCAGGCACTGGAATGGCTGCCCAGGGAGGTGGTGGAGTCGCCATCCCTAGCAGTGTTCAAGAGGCGTCTGGATGAGGAGCTGCGAGATCTGGTTTAGTGCTTGTGGTAGCAGTGGTAATGTGAAGATGGTTGGACTGGATGATCTTGTAGGTCGTTTCCAACCTTGTGATTCTATGATCTTAATGATTATTGTCCAAGGGCTTCCACAGAATTTCCTTTTTTTCTGCCAACAGTTAGATGTAGCCCTGGGAAATTGCTACTATTTTTGTATTGTGTGAACTGTTTTGATCAGGTGTGTGTGTGTGTATAAACATTTTTCTAATTCTTTAGGGAAACCATCTGGAATCACCGAGTCAAGTTTCTTGAGGATAGAGTCCTGAGCTCCTGGACGTCATTCACTATTTGGAATGCTGGCAAGCAAGGCAAGAAGCTCTACAGAAGTTTGTCGCCAGCTAATCGGAAAAAGGTATTTTATTAAGGGTTGGTAAAAACCTGTACAAAGCTACTTGCTTCTTCCTACATACTAAGTAGCATTCTCATAAAATTATTACCAGTGTAAATTGGAAAAATTCTCAATACTCTAATGAACTTCTACTTTAAAAATGCCCTGTTACATTATCTAGAGGGTATTGTGCGTAGTTCAGCACAGACACTCTTGTTCCTGCTTGCTGGTGACTAAGCATAGCAATAGCATAGGCACTCTGTTGTTGCTTGTGGTACTGATGTGTGACTAACCTTTGCAGTAGACAGGTACACCAGGTAAATCAAGTAATACTTTGGCACAATACTGAACTAACTTGTCTGGGGTTACTCGTACATGTGTTTATGTTTGCCCAGTTCCTAATTGGATGCTATGTGGGTCCCTGTCAAATGCTGAGCACCCTGGTTTGTCTTTTGATAAGCAGTTAGGCTGTAACTTCCTTTTGAAAAAGAGAGTGCTGTGTGGGGACCGTGCAAGTAGTGCTGTACATGTTGTACAGGTTACAATCAGTTGATAATGTGGAGGTCACTTAAAGTTGGGTGGAGGTTTATCTGAGTTTAAATCCCTTACTTTTATAGAATATTGTTTTGTGGAATAATTTTTTCCTTAGATAAAGGCTTCAGTTCTAATGACAAATGACTGTTTCTTATAAAAAGCCATAGAACATTGATTTTATTACCAAATGTGTTTTCCTTTCTTAAAAATATGGATGGGAAGACAAAATGACAAATATGTATACGTAAACCTGGTTAATGTAGTTGATCAGAGGCCACACACTGGGGGAAAAATAAATAAAAGAAGGAATCTATATATATCTGTAGTTGAAATTAATGATTAGAAGTGGGAGGCATTCACACAATAGATGTGCAACACAAGAATTGAACCTGAATTTCCAGATTAATATTGCAGTACCATAGTCTGCCATTGATATCATGTAATAATGGGTGAACTGTAGGAAATATTAGATGCTCTGTTTCCAATCAGTCCAATCTGCCCTCAGTCAAAGAGGACAGAACAGTCTGTTAGATGTTTTCAGCTATCTTGGTCATGCAGTGCAGTGTGCATGTAACAGAGTGCTTTGTGAATTTCTTTCATTTACTAACAGCTATTCCAAGTTTTTATCTATCAAGTAATAAGAATTAGGAAATAAATTCCAAGGGAAGAGATGGTAGCTAAAACTATGCTGATACTGTACAAGTAGGGATTTATGAGATGAGATGGGGAAACTGAATTATGGTGTTTTTGTAGCAGTGTTTCACCATAGGTCTTGGGGTTGTTTTTTTTAATACCAAGCTTAAATAGAGGTTGATACTAAGACAGAACAACACTCTAGCTTTGTGTTATGTTTGCCACCTCATTTTGTAGGTGACTCATTCAGAACTTCACATCCTGTTCGGCAAACACGGTGATAATTTGAAGATGCACAGAAGATAAAAACGATGAGAAAAACACTGGGTTTTGTGCTGTTTGCTAAAGGATCAAAGCTTTCCTCTCCTTCAGTGATGAACAACTTCTAATTCTCTAATGTGCTGGCACTGACAGCACGGTTCTAATTAACTGGATTTTGATATTCTTTCCAGCTGACCTTTACTTAACACTTGCTTTGGCAGTGTTGCAGGCCGTGATGCTGTTTTGTTTCTGTCAATGCTATAGTTACACATACTGTAGTATGCTTCAGTTTCATACTGAAATATTACATAGAGCATTAACTCATCAATTACTGGCTGTGGCACCCAGCTGCAGGTGTACATGCCAAATATGCATGTACTGCTACAATATAGTCACAGCCTGATCTTAATACCCTGTATGGAGTAATCAAATCTTAACCAGTAAGTCCAGCATTCTATCTACAGATATATTCAGAGGTTTTCTTAAAGATCAACAGAAATAAGTAGCTTCAGAAAGTGGATAATGGTCATCCTGAGTGGAATTAGGGGTCTTTCCTTTAGGTACCTAATTTCTGATGAAATTATTATTATTATCTGTAGTGAATAAAACCTGGTTTTACGTTGCTGTTCAAGCTTATTTGTAGCTTTTCTAAAAAGTGAATATCTATCTCAGTTAGAAACAAAGCGTAAAAGATATACTGATGGTTCTTAGTCACTGTCAAAAGGTTGTCTATGCAATTCAAACATCTCACTTCTACAAATTCTATCTAAAGGATTATGCTGCTGCAGTTTCAACAAATAAATTCATAAAACTTGCAATATAATTCATAAATTATTATTCTGAACTAATAACAGTAAAAAGAGGCTAGTTAAATTTCATGTTATACTTGTCCCAAAACACCACAGTTTTTTAAAAAATAATCCTCCACTTTTACCAAAGACCCTAAAATCCCATAGAAGTAAAGGTGAAAAATAGTTGTTGCTTCATCTTGTCCCTTAAGAACCAGTAGCATACTTTTCCTCTCTCACTCTTTAAAGGTTATTTTAACAAAAGCTAAGCTTTCATGTACACTGTTAATAATGAGAATAAAAGAGATACAGAATCTAGCTATCAATCAAGAGACCTGACTGTTGCCTCTACTCCCAGCTGAAGTGTTGCAGTCAGGTCTGGACCCCCACACAAGAAGGGCATAGAGCTGTTGGGGTGGGTCCAGAGGAGGCCATGAGGATGCACAGAGGGCTGGAACACCTCTCCTATGGAGACAGTCTGAGAGCTGGGGACGTTCCACCTGGAGGAGAGAAGGCTCCAGGGAGAACTCACTGTGGCCTTGCAGCCCCTGGAAGACTCTTTGTTGGAGAGTGTTGTGACAGGACAAGGAGTGACAGATTTAAAAATGGGAAATTTAGGTTAGATTTGAGGGAGAAAATCTTTATTCAGAGCCCCTGGCACTGATGCTCAAAGAAGCTGAAGGTGCCCCTGGAGGTGCTCAAGGAGGGGAGCAGCCAGTCTGTGGCAGGGGTTGGGGCTGGGTGGGCTAAAGGTCCCTTCCAGCCCAAACCATGCTGTGATTCTATAATCTACAAATAGAATCTGTTATTGTACAGTTATCACATTCTACTCTGAAAATCCTGTTCTGAATGTGACCTTTATAAAGCAATGTGATCCTAAAAGGTCTCTAAGATGCTCTGAAATGCGAGTCAGATTGCCAAAGCATGCTGTAGAATGATTCATATGTAGTTTCATATGTCAGTTTAAACTTGTGGAAATTTCACTTTTTCTCTGTCTCATGGTTGCTGCATCCTTTTATTGAGATTCAGAATCTCATTAACAGTCATGAGACTGATTTCAGTTGGGATGTGGAATCACAGTGGGGTTTTTTCCTAAACTGGAAATATCTGCATGAAATGTGGGGCACATACACTAAAATAAGAACAACAACATACATTTCTAGGATTTTTACAGTATCATAAACAAAGCAATTATATTTCTAATGCTGACTTGTTGTTTGTGGAGTGTTTGGGCTGTGGGGAAGAAATGCTGCGTGCCAAACAGTGTTTTTCAGAAAACAAAATTTTGGCTATGCTGGGAAGCAGCAGTCTTTATTTGTTTGTGCTCAGTAACATAATGACTTTGGTTTATTTGTCTCAGTAAAATTATGACTATATCAAAGGAGAAAAAAACACCTAAGCTATATTCTGTCTTTTCCTTTAGACATCTGCGTGGTGAAGAGTAAATTAATGCCTTTTTTCCAAAGTGTTCAGGCAAAGATCCAAGGTTCAGTATTTTTACTAAACAGTAACACAAGGAAAAAAATTATTCCACTAGTCAGGTTTTATTTATGAATTAATTACCAGGATCTCAGTATTCTTAGGGAAATTCTGTTTCCTGTCTGCCCCCTTCTTGATTCACACAGTTGACAGTGGTTTAGTATTAGCATTTCTGCAAGACTGAAGTCGAACAGACCTTTTTTTGTTTAAAACACATCCGTCTTGTCTATAATTTGCAGCTGAAGATGGAAACCAAATGTTTTTGGGACACTCCATATGCCTGGAGGGTTTCTGAGCTGTCTTGTCCACTCTTTTATTCTCCATCAAACTTTAGCTAAAAAGAGAACTTAAGCATTAACATTTTGTGTCATTTCCGATCGCTGAAAATAGTTCAAGTAGTGAACAGAAAAGGAGAGGGAAAGGACAAAATAAGCATCAGCTAATTAGTGGCATGGAAACAGTATTGTACACATCCAGCCCATGAAATTTCCGTATCCTATCCACCACTGGCAAAACTGAAAGCTTCAAGAAAGTATTTTGCATGCTCTTTTTCCTACCTCATTTACCATTTAAAACCATCCATAGCCATGTACTTGATGCTACCTCCCAAAAGCAAGAAATGCTTAAGTTCTGTAGCATTTCAATTGGAGTACGTGAATGACAATATGAGAATGAAGTGGGGAGTGCTCAGAGAAATGAAGGGAAGAATATTGCACCCATCTTTACTGCGGAGCACAAGGTAGAAAGCCCTTAAAAGGCAGCTCACAGAGCAAAGGGAGATAAATGGACTTTAAAACCTTCAGTTCAATCCAGGCATAAAGCATCCTAAAATGAAGGATCTAGTTTACCACTCATTATTTTGGACCGCAGATAATATTTCATGCTGAAATACAGCAGGGAGATCTCTCTGCTGTTTGCAGACACGAAGGTACATTTTTTTGAATTTCCATTGTGTCAGTATAGATTGTGAGGCATGCATACCTGAAAAATTCCTGGTATAACTTTCCTAGCTATGTATCCTAGAGAAATAAGAGACTCGCAAGTGGTTCCCATAGTGTTATGTCTGAATGCAGCTATATTTTGTATGTAGTAAGGGGAATTTTGTACGTTCAATATTTAGAAGCTAATTTTGCGTGTTGGATCCTGGCATGAATGTTGTTTTCAGCAAGTTTGGTGTGTGCATGTGTAAAGAGGGAAGATGATGTTGTCTTGAATGGAGTTGTGTCTTTAAATGGGTACATGACATGCATATTGGGAATTTAGGGAGAGATGCAGCTTTTGTTGTGGTATAATGCTAACTGGGTGAAATAAAAGCAACATCCTGATACTGAAATCAATCAGACTGTGACTGGGAATTGCTTGTTGTCTTTGTGGTTCCTCTTATGGCCTGCTGAAGATGCTTCTGCCTCTGTATGCCCCTGGGTCTGTTTGTCATTACTTGTATCTATTTAAACTTCCATTATAATGCTTTCCTTTGCTTTGTTTTGACATGAATGGCCAAACTTGATTTAACATTTGCAGAGATGTATATTAACGTGCTTCCGAGGCTTTATACAAGTATGAGTGAAAGAATTATAAATAGTAGAATCAGGAAGGTCAGTAGAAGTTTAAAATGCATGGAGGACTGTGTGAGCAGTAGGAGACAGAGAGAGAATGCAATAGAGAAGATTCCTTGGTCTGATAGTCAAAACCTGTCCCTTCACACTGTGTTTATTAAAAGGAACCAGCCCTAATTTTCCTTCCCTAGATTTGAGTAAACAACTGATCTTTAGAGCCATGTAAATATTCTCTTAAGAAGGAAAAATCTGTTTCTCCTTTCCCTTTGCACCAGTTAACAACACTGTGTTACAACCTATAACTCTTACTTATAGTAATTATGTAGCTTGTGTATCACAAGTAGATAGCTGTCTTCTCATTTTTAGTTGAGGACAACAGCAATATCTTTTGTAACTGTACAGATTTGTGTGTGTTGTTGAAAACAAAAATGCATAAACATTTGTGTATTTCCTTAAAATTGATGTGTGGCCTGAAAGCACAGTAAACTTCAATGATACCATGTTGTCAGTTGCATTGCAGATGAGTTGTTTTTCTGGGAGGAGAGGGAAAAAATAAAGTTTGAGGCTGTTTTATAGTGAACTATAAAGTGCATAATTTCCTCCCCAGAAGCTCCTGTATGGTTAGATGAACTTCATAGGAGATGCAAGATATGAGCCCATTAGTGCAAGAGAAAAATAGGCAACTTGGGTAAGCCTAATAGTTTAACATAAATATCTCAAGTAAGCCTGATGCCTTGAGTTCCCCTTCTTGAATAAACAACTGTGTGCAAGTCCTGAATTTGTCTCCAGACAGATTTTCTTTAATTGGAAAATAGTGTGCGGCAGAAAAATTGTTGACTTACATTTTGGCCACCCACACAGTGTACATTCTGTCAGAAAATTTGCCCATTGGAGTCTGGCCTCTTTTCTAATACAGTAGGTAGCAGATTTAAGGTGGCTGAATCCACTGAAAATTAGATGCACAGATACTTACCAGCAGAAATCTTGAATGAAATTTACTATGCTCAATTCTTGCTCATCTACAGCCCACACCTTCTGTTTTTTCAGTTACAGTAAGTTATAATGATGGCTGGGGAAAGCAGAGTGGGGATGTATGAATTTCTCCAAGCACAGAGACAGAAGAGAACCCAGGAAGCTGGTTCTTTGCTCTTGAAGTTACTTGTGATTAGGGCTGTCTGAGCCAGCCTGCATCAGCCACAGAGACTTTGTACGATGTCTGTTAGCTTCCTAGTACTTCTCTGCACTCCAGTTCCATAAAGTCTGAAGCGTGGGCTGTGTCCTTAGTGTGACCCCTGCATCAGGAGCACCCAAAGCAGAAGTCTGGATCTACTGGCCTGAAACATGATTCAGCTACTCCTTCAGCTCCAAGGTGAAAATGTAATGTTTCCTTAACGTTCTTTTCTTCGTTGGTGAACCAATAAAGACTGCAGAAGTTCAGCATTAGGACACTAATGCTCTTGTGTCAGTGTCCCCTGTTGTGCAAACAGGATGAGGTCATTTTAGGTAAAATAAAATATCTTATGCAAAGGAGGAAAATGGGAGGGAGATGTATGTAGGTACTGAAAGCCAGCCAGCCTTCTGCTGCTTCTCTAACTTAGTAAATTAATATACAGCTGTTTGGCTATTCAAATTTTCCCAATGTTAAGTGTTGTTAATCAATTTTTAATGCAACGATTAAAAAGATAGGAAAGCTGCTACCCAGCTTTCACCAGAATAATTGATTTCTGCAAGACCTTAAATACCTTCACCGTTCTGCTTCAGTGTAAAAGTTCTGTGCAGATGATGCAAGTAGATCCAAAGGAAGTCAGAGGAATACATAGCTGCATTTGTTTTTAAAAGTCTTACAAAATGTTACTGACATTTGGTTTAATGGTTCCAAAATGAGGCCGCTGTGTATTTTGGATTGCAGGCATTTACTATGCCTGAGTATTTATGGGGAATGCAAGTTTAAAAAAAAAAGTGAAATATTTGGCAACAAGGGCTATAAATAATGCGTCCATAACTACATTAAGAATAACAAAAGCACAGCAGTAAATATATGTATTTAAACAATAAAATCTGCTGGAGTTTTCAGTTGAAAAACAGAGATAAAATCTAGAGATAAACAGCAGACCTGGGGTGTTATGGCTGAGAACTGAAGCTGGTATTACCAGGGCATCCATGGCAGTAGTGCAGCACTGTATCTTGTAGTAGGTGATGTGCTTGGACTGGACGGAAAAAGGAAGGTTTGTATGATCAATTCTGAAGTGTTTGGTGGAAGTGCTGCAGTGAGGAGGCCAGCCTCGGTCTTTAGTTTACTCAGCATGTCACTGAGGATGTGAGGTTGATGATCTCGTGTTTTTTCTTACACAGCATCTGTTTTCATTTTCATGAAAACATAATCTGCTCGTAGCCATCTGCAAACATTGCCTATCTCACTAAGATATACATGGAAATGACTTAATATGTTTTAATCTCTATAGCAAGACCATGGCGACCAAGTGAATACCACTGATAGCAAAGAATGGCATTAAAGATTCTGCTTTCTTTTCTCCAGGTAACTGCGTTTTGTGATGTTGATGAAAAGAAAATAGCAAAAAGATTCTACACTTTTGAAGAATCTGAGGTTAGTTCCTTTTGCATTTATTATTGTGACCTGAAATTGTTCTGAGAAATCTGATGAAAGAATGTATCACAAATTTTTATTATGGTATGACAGCTAATTTTGGTAGGAGACCATGACTGGTGATTCGATGTAAGGAGGCCATGACTATGTAGGAAGCTTGATAGCTGGCGATTAATACCACAGTGCCAACTATGGAGCCAGAATCCCTGTCTGAATTGCTCACAGGCATGAGACTACCTCATCTGTAATGGTGACAGAGGAATTGTCTCTGAATAATGTTGTTTCAGGTAAGACTGAAACCAGCACGAAATGTGATTCTTTAGGAATGGGTTTTATAAAGATGACTCTAGACCTCACAAGAAAGAACAAAGAGGGATGGGTTGGAGGACTTACAGATGCCAACTTGTCCTAATGAAGAGAAAAGCAGAAGGAAGAACATGAAGATTTGTGAGATGGTATTTCCACTGTTAACAAATTGTGATGGCAGCAAACCTCTTCCAAAGAGGTTATCTTCCAAGTCAAAGCAGACAGGCAAGAGTACCTCACATTAACTGAAGTCAGCTCAGAAGAACAAATATATATATATTCCAATGGGATTATCCCATTATTGTATTAAGTATTGCCTTCTCTGACAGTTCTTCTTTTAGATGAGAGTAGCATTTGACTAATGATGGATTAAAGTCTAATATCCACTAAGTGCAAGAAAATTCCAGTGATGAACTGTAACTTATCTATAGATTAATTATAGTCATACTTATCTAAATAAGACTTTAACTGATAGGCTCCTTTTGAGCCTAAAATTGTAGGCAGAAACACTTCCTTCCGCTGAGAAGGAATAATGACATTTAGATAGCAATAAACAAAGTTTGTTTTATTACACTATTAATTTAATGGTAGCAATTAGCTCCAAGATCTGGAGTAGTTGCATCCAGATTCAGTCCCTCAAGCACTCAGTGACATGACAGCTCTCAGGTTCACTGGGCACTGGCTCAGGTCCTTGGGAGTGCGGTCTGACACTATGGCTCAGCTGCTCTAGCTGCAGGGGTGGTCTGACCTCAGCCCTGCACTCCCACTGCCTTGTTTATACTGGGTCTAGCAGTCTTGTGGCTAAAGGATGACAATTCAGTTAGATGATCTGGCAGAAAGGAACCCTCAAAAGAAGTTTTCCAGCATGTTAACTTGTGAATAAAATTACCCTTAGGTTGCTGTGGGAGGGGTTAGGGAGCATCTCCTCAGATGCAGCTTGTGATTAGACTAGAGTAATTATAAAATCAGACTATACTGGGAGACTGCTTCCCAGCTGCAATCAGAATTGAGGATTTTGACCGAGAATATGACTCACTACCTGTAGTTAATAGTAATACTATTGGCATTTCTGTTGCAGATCCTGTGCTTATGTCTTGCTAACATATAGCCATTCTCCCAGATCAGTCATAAATAAGGTTATACTACAAACTGTTGTAAATCCTTAGAAAATTCTGCAGCTTGGAGCCATGTTGAAGTCTCAGTTGGGCATAAGCTATTTAACAGCTCTAACTGAAAGGGAAGGATTCTGCTTTTGTATTTGCTGCTTGCCTTGGGCCTGCTTTGATACTTCTCTGATGGCACATTAAGCTGATTCAGCTCACTAAAGGGGTAGAACCAGCTGAAAAGAAAAACAGAAAAATATATATAGTATTTGATGTGATAGGCTATTATAACAACCTTCCTTGTAGTTAAATCCACAAGGAAATCATTTGGGGAAAGGAGTGTAAAAGGCAGACAACCTGGAGGAGAGGAATGAGAGCTGCTCCTTTCAACAGCAGAAAGCTCTTAATGAAGATCTGTGTAGTGTAGTGCATAACTTTATTCACAGAAAAACAACTATGTTGAAAGGTTATGGTAAGAGAGTAATTGGGTTCTTAAAATGACTGGGGAAATGGTGAGTGGAGACGTGATCATGTGGACTATTTAAAATGAGGTCTTAAAATTAGCTTTTCCTCTTTTACTGCTTAATAGCTCCTAAAACTAAAACAAGTACCCACGTATGTTTCTTAACTGTTTGACTGCTCTGCTTGCAGGAGAGACCAAAACCAAAAATCCCTATATGTTACTTCAGAGAAGCAACTCCACCTTTCATTATCTGTGTGAAGCAGGTGAGTACCCTTAGCTGTATGTACAAAATCAGTAATTGCTCCTCGTTATCATCAATTTCTATGTAATTGTTTTCCCACAAGTCTTTACTATACAACTGCACGGCCCTTCTAACAAATTGTGCAGAGTATTTCAGGGTTTTAAAACAGCAATATTAAAAGTTGTAATATTAAGAATGGTAAAAATTACAGCCTCAGTAAAGGAGCTTGGATTTGTTCTATGTTCTTGCCCAACATTATCTGCACAAATAAGTACATATAGTTGGTCACCTGGTCTTGTTTATTCCTAAAATATTGCAGCCATGTGAGTTTCAAAGGCTTTATTTTTTTAAAATCAGACCTTGGAAACTGTTTTGTTTGGCACTGTGAATTCTGACACCATTTCCATGGCTGACAGTGGTAACATAACTAGAAGATGATAACCAGTAGCAATTTTGCTGTTACATTTGAAATAACAGCACAGTACAGTGGGATAACACAGAAAATTTAAAGCGAAATAGCAACTATGCTGTCATTGTAAATGTTAATTAAAAAGTCTCTAAAAGTAACTAAAACTTGAAGCTACATAAAAACATGGATATTTTAAAACTCTTGTAGCTTGTTTAAAGATAAATGAGCTGAATCACATCTCATACAGTTCCCCGTTAACTTTGCCCTCCTAACTTTACAGCCAACTCTGAGATCATAACTTAAGTTGTAAAGCCAGACTGAAAGTACCTCAGGGCATCCATGTAGTGCTGGTTGATAAACTGTTGGATAAGCTAGTGATATTACAACTAATTTAATTTTTCATGCTACATGTAATGGTGGGTGGAAGCCCCTAGACAAAACATCTGTGCAACCTGTTATGAAGCACATCTAACTTACAATGAAACTGTTATACAACATCTTGCCTGAAGACAGTGTCCCATGATTTCAGGGTATTTTCTGCTATTTGCCACTGAGCATTTCCTACTTGCTAATCAATGAATACTGGAGGCCATAATGTCTTTCAAGCAGTATTTTTTAATTGTAAATAGAATTTGACCTACTTGAAATACTTTTAGAGCTTGTGAAGTTATTTCTGATTGTCTTTGAAGCAGCTTACTTTCTAGGAGAATGTAATAAAGGCAAGAGCCATTCAGATGGGCTGACTCTACAAACCGCAGGCAGGTCGTGTCCTTGCCCATCTGGCTTTGAGTGAGATACAAAGTTACTGCTAATATTGGTGCTATAAGACCTGATGGCAAAAACACCCCAGAGGTAAAGTACACAGTTAGCACTAACGTTGGTGCTATAAGATCTGATGGCAAAAACACCCCGGTGCAGAGGTAAAAGTCAGTATGCAAGGAGTTGCAGCAGTGTTGTACCCTGGGAAAACAAGAATAGCCAAAGGGACAAGAAAGTGATGAGAATAAACTTGCATAATAACGTAGTGGAAGCCCTCAGCACAGCTTGCCTCTGTGTAAATTTTAAATGTACCTGTTAGTAACCCAAACCTCACAGTACCCCTGTGTCATTATGGCATATTATTGTTGTAATATTAGGAAGATATGGAATCAGGTTAGAAGGACAGAGATGTTTGTAACAAAGAGCTGAAACCAAGTATTTGTCAGTAGTGCTGAATATACTGTTATTACCTGAGAAACCCAGACACAGACATAACCAAACACAGATATCTGTACTGAAACGTAGAAAGTGTAAAAGCCAGGAGAGAGAAAAGGACTGGGAGGGTCTCATCCAGCACTGTTCTGAGCCGCACTCCCAAACCAAGCCTGCTGGACCCTCCTTTCTGCTACCACTGGGTTTTGCAGCTGATCTTCAGGAAGTTTTACAACCTCTCTTTCAGCCATTGTCATACTTGCTGGATTTAATTACTGTTATGAGTCTCCGTGGAGGCAGTTGGAATCTACAAAATCCCATTCTTAGTACTTGCAAGGTTGTGCCGGGATTGAAATGGCCACGCTTTTCAGTAGTAGTTTTGTCATGGAAAGTAGTCTTCTACCAAAACAAAACAAGCTGATAAATGTCTGTGGTTTAAAATATTCAGGTATCCTGTCTGCAGCAGCTTTCAAACTTCTGGGTCTGACCGCTAAAGGAAATGGTTTCTAAATGGGCTGAGAAGAGCAGAGTATTGAACTTTCATTCATCTGCGTTGCTATTGTGCAGGCCACAAAATGCCGCGGGTTGGCCTTTGCTGTATTTATAGACTGAATTTGCCTTGCTTTCTGTGCAGCCCACATCTGAAGGAACGGCAAAAAGCAAACCTTCCCAGCTGCTTTTCTTTATTCACCTCTCTCCAGTGTGTTTTTCATAGTATGGTAGGGTACATACGCAGATAAATATTAAGACTGCATCAAATGAAAAGTGTTCTATACTTTCTGATAGCTATTTCTGCCTCTCTGATTCTATTCACTCACATACATCGAATGGAACTCTGCAAAAAATGTTGATGTTAGGAGTTAAGTCACCAGCTGATGTGAAAGACATAACCACAACCACAACATAAAATGTTCTGCCCATAGGGTGCTGTGTGGGACCAACAAAATCCAGGTGTTGGAGAGCTTACAAAGTGTCCGGATTTTCAAACTATTAAGGGCAAGTAGGTTTACCCAGCTCTGTGTTTCAGGTCATGCTGCTAACATAGAAAGATCCCCAGTGAGCGTAAGGACGTTTCTCGTGCAAACAAATGTGGAGATGCAGCCCATGCAGCCTAGCTGGAGACCCCTGCTGGAACCGCTTCTGTGTGGTGTGGAGTTGTTGAAGTTGACGTAAGGCAGAGCTAGCTGCTGAGACCTTTCAGTGATTTGCTTAAACAGAAGCCATTAAGAAGTTTGTAAACATCCCAGACTTCCGAATTTATTATTTACAAATATAGATTAATCAACATCCTTCTGAAGAAGTGTCCTGAGGCCTTGCTGGTTTTTGTTTTGCCTTTCATGGTTGAGAATTATTTTTAGTAGTGATACAGACAAAACCTGTGTGTTTATAAGCAGCTCTAAGAGGATAATTTTGAAGATTAGATATGTTTATTAAGTGGTTGTCTGCAGGAATTGACCCTGATGGCCATGTACTTCAAACACTGTTTGCTTATTTATTTTCTCTGGCAGCTCCCCCATAGTGCAGCATTACTCTGTTACCATGTAAAATCATCTTTGAAAAAGCAGTCATACTATTTGATTGTTGTTGGGTTTGCTTTTAAAACGGCTTCACAAAGGGCTGTAGCTGAAATCCTGTGCTCTGGGTGTGTGTGTCTGTTTCAAAGCTTTTACCCAGGAGCATAAAATCATGGCTTTAGCTCATCAAAGTTGTGTACCAGCCTGCAGTACCACTTCACCTAAGGGTCTACACTGTGTATTTTCTCTCGCTCTGAGGTAAAAGCAAAATGCTTAGAAATCACTTATTGTGCCATTTTGGCATGGCTTCCAAGTGCTTGAAATGAAAGGGATTTTCTACTATTCTGCCTCAGTAATTAAGCTAGTTCAGTTGTGTAAAGTATTCAGGAAATTTACTGTTGACCAGTTATTGCGAAACACTGCCTTGTTCTGTCACCTCAGTCCTGTGGTCTGGGAATGAAAGGTTTGTTTTTAACTCTTCTGCTTAATTTAGCATCTGGGCTCTTCTTTTATTTTCATTTTTAACCCTTCTTCAGAGCAGGTTGATTTTTTTTTTTTCAGGAAGCCACACAGAACTGTTTGATACCCCATGTCCAAATTTGGGTAAACTTGGTGTTATGAAATCATTAAAGAAGTCTAAAGGTCGTGATCAAGACCTGCATTTCTAAGTAGAGTTCTCTGTTGATGTGAGCACTGAGTTTTGCACTTGAACCAGTGGAAGCCTGGGATCTGAACTGGATTGCAAAACCGGGACCCAGTCCTTCGAAGTATTAAATGCTGTCAAGTGTTCTTAATATCAAGAGGTAAAAAAAAAAAAACAAACCACCATACTCAATATTTTTCACACTCAGGCCCTTATCACTCAGGTAACCAATGGCTTAGATAGGTTAAGTGGAGATCTTGCTTTAAAAATCTGCTGCTGTGAGACCTTTTGTGCCCTTTTCCAAGTTATTCATTAGCTGTTATCATTGTTCCTTTTAATTGTTTGTAAACAACAGTGCTCAAGTAATTTTATGATTGTGGTGGATTTGTTTTTATGTTCTGGATCAGATAATGTTGTCTTTGTATACTTTGGCATTGCCAGTGAAAACTGAGAAACATTGCAGGTAGAAGATACTGGCATAGGAGAGAAGGGAGGGAATCTTTGAGCCTGAGCACAGCATGCTGGTTTGAGCCAAGCTTTGAAATATGCAGCGTTTCCTATATAAATTTGAGGAGCAGTCTGGAGGGGACAGGTCAGGTTGTTTTGGAGTTGGGCAGACTGTTGATTGAGATGGCCTTGTGCTGCTTGAATGGAAGGCTTCTAAGAAACACCCATATGTGTGTGAGCATTTTTATAAGCATTTCAGCGGATGTGGGTCCAAGATGAGCTGGAAGCTGAACATCCTCTATGTAAGTCAGAAAACTTTATTTCTGAACTCAGATTTATAGAAAGTCCCAGAGCAATTTTATTGAAGCCAATTATTCTAGCCAAAGTCCAGCATTCCTCCTTCTTCAATTCCAGTTTTGTTTGGGCTCTAGTTTTGTAACTTCCTGTCCAAAACACCTGCAGAGTGTTGTGCAACTTGAATATTGCTACTCTGGACCATCCAAAGAAACAAATTTTTCTGTAGTAGTGTGAAGTTTAATTAATTTCTGTGATATTCCTGAAGTAGAACTCAGTAAGGCCAACACAGACGTGTCAGAAACACTGATGTTGGCATGTTTTCTTTTAATGACATCACAGCTGTGTTAGGATCTGTATTGCTGCCTTGAAAAATGACTCATGGAGCAAGCCTACCAGGTTTCTGTTCAGTTAAGGTAACGACAGCTTAAAAGGAAACACCTTTACCTAAGCAAAGTATTTCAGTTGCTTGATGAAAGGTTTGTTTCATCAGCCAAGCTAATCGTTGTTCAAAATCTACAATGTCACTGTTGTATCAAACTCATTCCCTTGGTCTGTTCTCTGCAAATGCCTACACTGGAAAACAAAATACCCAGAGTTGCAGATGTTTATCTTCAGAGCTCTCAGTGTAGTCCTCGCGTTCTACTTCAGTGCATTAGAATGATGAGTAGTCTAACATCCACCCACAACCCCAAAGATACGAGCTTGAATGCTTATTTCTCAATATATGCCTAATTTGTGAACAGATACACTTCTAAAAGCCTTGTTTTACTCACTATTAACTCTGCAAATGGGACTTTTTTCCTCCTGTGGTCTAAAGAACCAAATTACCAAAGCCTGTTACAACCTGAAATAACTTTTGTCTGGTTTTTGTGGTGTCTTTTCCCCCACCTCACAGGATTTGACAGGAGGAGCATTTGAAACAAACTTGAACATGCTGAACTTGAAAGAAGGGGTGGATTATTATCACTTTAACTAAAGGCAAAGGTAAGGCAGCAACATCAAAACTACGTGTTATTTCTTTAATAGCATGTGCAGGAAGACCAGTATTGGAAATTCTTAGTAATTTGTGTTTTATTAATCTTTATTCCTAGTAGCCCTTTGTAAGGGAGGTGCTAAAAACACCGCTATAGTGGTATTTATTCATTTTACTATTGCACAGCACTGACCTACCAAGCTCATTTTGGTTGTTAAATTGTATTTCTAAATGAAATAATCATCAAACATGGTCCAAAAGACTACAAGAGCACTGTTAATATAGGGAAGTCTTAAAAATGCATCAAGCAAAGCCTATAGCCACAGAAGTGTAAAGAGAGGTTTCTATGAAACATTGGCTGGGGCCCTCAACCTGTCCCTGCTATTGGCTTCATTTCCTGCTACTGAGAGCAACAGTTGGCACTTCAGAGGTAAGGCTCTGCATACAGCCAGTACTGAGGTTAAGTACAGCATCCTCTGATTCAGGACTGCTAGAAGTGTATGTGTAACAACATTTGGCAGGCACATGATTATTGCATGCAAATACATTTTTTCACTGGACCTTATTTTTTTGTAATCAGCAGGTTCTGCCAACACAATTTGTATTTTTCATGCAGTAAAACTTTGCAAGAGCAAAATGAAAATGTATAGTACATTATATAAGGCTATTAATGATGGCCTAACAGCATGGGTGACACCTGCACCAACCACTGTGCTGTACAGAGCCACGTGGCCAGCTCAGTATTTGAACTGAGCACTCATTTGTTTAATAGTTACAGAATACCATGCATAGATCTAGACTGAATTTCATATGCCAGTCCAGGTTGCAAGTATAATTAACAAGTTTTGAATAACATAAAATGTCATTTGCAGTATCTTCTTAAAAAAAACAAAATCTTGCAGTGACACAAGTGTAGTTTGGAAATGAACACGTGCACTACAGGATAGCAGGTGCTTCACAGAGAAACGTGTTTGATTTTAGCTTCTCTTGAAATTTTCCTTTCTTTCAAATTTTCCTAGATGTTTGTGTATGTACTGTCTGTGATTGCTGTTCCATTTGAAGAGCTAGGAGAGTGGAATTAACTAGGACCGTCAAAAAACAGATGTAATGACAACATCATGTTACCTGTGCATCTGCCCTACAATCACAGTAATGGTACTGAAGATAAATGTTGCAACTATTTTATTTTATAGTCCATAAGGAATAGTCTGAATTCCTGCCAGTTGCTTGAAGTATTGATTCCCCTCTGTGGTGAGGAAAAAAAGAAAAAGATTAAACTTCAGTTCCTAAAGCTAGTTTACTACAGTGTTTGCTTGAATAACACTTTGGTATCAGCTGAAGTGAAACTTAAGCTTTTTTGTTTGAATATGATGTAAGACTGGCATACTTACCTGCATATATAAACTCTCCTAAAGATGAAGTACCAATAAGTATAGCCATTCTTACCTCCAGCAAAAAGAAATTCCTTTGTAAGAGTAATGCAGTAAGTCAGTTTTAATATTTAATGTGTAAACAGCAAGCGCAGGTTGAATGACTCCATTCAGAATTGGAGAAGTATAAATCATTGATATGGAGAGAAAAAAATAAAACAACTAAAACCCACAGGTCAGTTGTGACAGCTATGAAGCTATGAAGACAAACTGCCATCTTGTGGCTACAGATAATGAATTAAGACAACATAATGAACTGCCCTCACAGGGTAGGCATATCTGCATGATGCCGTAAGACAACTTCTGCCTCTTTTGTTCACCAGTGTACTTTGCAGCAATGCTGAGAATCCAATGTGTTGAGATGCCACGGCAGCACCTGAACCAAGAGCTTCTGCTTTGTAAATTGAAGCCAGCGCTGCAACTTCACTTTGCTGAACTCTGCAAGAAAGACAGAGAAAAGAGGTAGAGCAGCGCATATTGCCGTTTTACCAACAGCACAGTTGCATATGTAACTAAGTAAGCTAAACAGAAGAAAATGTAGAAATGTAAAATGAAATTTTTTAACGACCCATCAGTAAATTTGGTTTGTACAGGTTTTTAAAGGACTGTTTATTTATTTCAATAAAATTAATTCATCTTTTCATAACGCTTGGCATTCTCTGCTGCAGTTCTCAGGCCTGGGTGAACCTGATGAGGTTCAACACAGCAACGTGCAAGGTTTTGCACTTGGGCCAGAGGAATCACAGGCATTCATACAGACTGGAAGGAGCAGTCCTTGAGAGCAGCCCTGTGGAGAAGCACCTGGGGGTCCTGATGGATGAGAAACTTAACGTGAGCCAGCAGTGTGCTCTTGCAGCTCAGAAGGAAAATGGTATCCTGGGCTCCATCAAAAGAGGGGTGGCCAGCAGGGAGCCTACAGAGGGGAGGGGAATCAACTCCTTGAAAGGGTAGATAACTGCAGGACAAGGAGAAATGGTTTGAAGTTGAGGGAGGGGAGATTTAGGCTGGATGTCAGGCGGAACTTATTTACAGAGAGAGTGGTGAGGTGCTGGAACAGCTGCCCAGAGAGGCTGTGGATGCCCTGTTCCTGGAAGTGTTCAAGGCCAGACTGGATGGGGCCCTGGGCAGGTATGAAATGTGGAGGTTGGTAGCTCTCTGTGTTAGAGTTCTGTGATTTGCATCAACAGCACACATTATGATGTTGTGGTTAAAAGGGAATGGGACGCTGTTATCCTTTCTTCTTCCCCAGAAAGGACAGTAAACAGTTTTTGAAACATCTGTGCTGTATTATTTCATTCTTGCATTTTGTCTGAGTAAGATGTCACACTGCAACTCAGGAATGCTTTCAAGAAATGAAATTGGAAGGGCTTAAGAGAATAGTTTTCAGCAATTCCGTACACTCTGTAGTTCGCTGTGAGGACATTCCTACATTCATGAACCTGTGAAGAACTACATCTGTTGCACAGAACTTACAACTGTCCTCAGTTACTGGAACAACTGATCATTACAATGCTTCTTCCCAGAAGCTCAGGAGCACTGCTGTACCTTACCTTGGTTACCAGCTGTGGTTTGGGCACCTTCAGGAGGTCACAGAGGTGGTTGCGTTTCTCTCGTAGCTCTGCTACTTCAGCTTCCCTGCACAAAGAAGCAAGTACCATCACTTCAAAAAGAAAAACCCAATGCTGACTGTGTAAGCTATCCATTTTTTAATGTATCACTATGCATATGTCTGTTCTTTCAAGTATATTTCAAACTGGATGTTCTTGTTACATTGCATTTTTAGAAAGATGTGAGCTTCTTGCACCATTTTAAGCCAGATAAACCATAAATAGCCAATGAGCTCCTCCAGAGATGGCAGTTAGTAATTCAACTCCTAAGATTTTTCATTTAGACTTTTTTTTTTAATTTTGGAAAGTAATTTCCTTGATACAAGCTTTTTGATTAAAAGTTATTAATTTATTCATTTATAGTTGCTTTTTATTTAGAAAACACCAGATCAAGAATGTAAGTGTCACTGGATTTGGAGAACGTGCTGCCATGCAGGGATTATCCTGAACCAAAAATCCAGACCTAATGCTAGCAGAACTTCTTAAAAGTTACAGAAGTAACAAAATGTTCACAAGAGAATTTCCTCAGCAGTGGTTACAAAGCTCAATCAGCAGATACAGTTTGCTTTTCTTGAGCCTAAACAAGTGATTAGAAAAATTAACTCTTAGCAAGTAAACTGATGCCAAAAACAGAGAAAAAGCAAAAGTACAAATTAATTAATTAAAAGTAACCTGAATAATATATATAAAAATACATTTGGACACTTGAGAATTATAGAATCCTCGAGGTTGGAAAAGACCTTCAGGATTGCCATGTCCAGCCATCAAGGTGACCTACCATGACCCACCAGTAACTCATGACATGCGCCACATTTAATACCGGAAACTTTCCTATAGCTAAACAAAATATTATTTATAGTGTAATTGTTTAAACTTGGAATTGTACAATTGTATGATTAAATCCCTGTAATTCTAACAAAGAAAATGTTACAAGAATGCATATTCCAGTAACTACTGTCTTCCCCAAATATTTAGGTCTGATTTGACTTCCTGATGTTAGTGCTTATTTTACTGCTGCAATTACTGTGATTAGCACTGAGAAGGGCTCTCTATGATACTCAGCTATGACTTCATCTATCTTCCTTTGTAAACAGTTCAAATTAACATGATAAAACAAGTTTTAAGTCCTTCATCTTTAATCTCAGTGCCAGGGATTTATTGTGACAGCGAATAAAGCAGGCAGGCAGTCACAGCTTAAAAACTGCTAGGTGAAAATAGAGTATTTTTTCTGAAATATCTGTACGAAGTATGAAGTACATCTGCTTTGTTTTGGTGAGCAGCCCCACACTGCTGCTTTTTTTTTTTCCCTGTAGCAGTTTGGTGTGTTCTACTTCTAGTCTTGCAACTGTAAGCAGCAGCAACCTAACCCTTATCAATTGTTTCTGTTAACCAATTGTTTCCAATTGTAACCAATAGCAGCCCAAGTTTAAACTGCTGAGAAAGCCTGCTCTTAATTTGGATTTCCTAAGCAAGCACTGAATCAGCCTAGGCAGAACATTAAACATCAATGTGCAATCAAGCAAGTAAACAGAACTGCCTGTAATAACCAGTTCTTCCAAATTTGTGACTACTATACTGAAATCTTGGGGAAATCTGAAGCAGCCACCCCTGGCAATAGCAGACATTAATTTCATTTCCCAAATGTGACAATATTTAAGCTTAAATGCAGAAACAAGCTGGAAACATACAAGTTCAATAATGTAAACATGCAAGCTGCAGCATTAAGGTGTGCTTGTTCTTGAAACATGCCTGAGTTTATTTCATTTCCAAGAAATATCACTGAGGAAATAAACAATATATGTAAGACATACATTCTTGATATTCTTAAAAACACCTTCTCTATTACTGTTTGAGGCAGTGTGGGGCAACTTGAGCTCAGATGAAATTTGAGCAATGACATTTCAGTTAATTGCTGTTTACAGCCTGCATGGATCCTTTCTCTTCCAAAATCCTGCCAGAATTAAATACCTATCACTCAGGTATTGCACAGTGCAGCTTCCTTACCTCCAGTCTTTAAAGTTGTGGATGTCTTTCTTTCAACTTCGGTGGTACGAAAACTGTTTCAGCTGTTATTGCCATCTGAGAACAAACTCACTTACCAGTTACTGTCGCTGAGGATGGCCATCACCTCGTCCATAATGGCAGGATCAACTACTTCACTGTAGGTTATCAACATTTCATAAACTTGACTGGCTGTTGTTTTCCGTATCTACAGGAGAAGGCAGAGGAAGCTTTAGTAAAGCACCCAGGGTGCTGCAGGGAAGAGCCCAGCAGGCATTTCCATTCCTACTGGTGCTGGCTGAGGAAGAAGGGATGAGGGTCAGAGAAGAACCTTTTGGAAAATATTTCAGACCTGTCCCTCACAAGGAGTAAATTCAAATGTGAATAACAGCCTAATGGGAGCATTTCTTTACTTAAAATGATTTACTGATCAAAAGTCTGCCCCAATGCTGGCTGCTGTAGAAGAAGTTAAGTTCCTCACCCCAGAGGCAGTAAGCCAGTGAAACTCAAAAGCTGTTTGGAGTCAGATGAAGATGCAAGTAACGTCAGCTCTTAGAGTCCAGCATCCAGCAGCAGTTACCCAAGTTTTTTCCCAGAGCACTGTTTAGGTGCAATGTGATGCACATAAAGAAAAAGCAAGGAAGGCTGGTTCCTGAGATACAGTGTGTGGAAAGACACTAAATGGGAGACTGCAAAATTGTAACAGGAACAAATTCTGATTATTATCATTATTATATTTTTTTTATAAAGAAAGCCTGATGGTAACTAAAGGGAGGCAAAGAAATTATAGGCTTATTTCCTGAGCAGTGGTGCCAATTTAAATCAACTGCTCTATAAAAAACTAAATATATTATGATGTAAAACATGAAAAGATTTATCTTCAGTTCTTACATTGCCCCTCCTGCAAAGTTCTCTCCCTGTAGCAAGGGAACACAGCATGGAAATGTTTGGACCAAAACTCCAAAGCATCCAGCTTTTCTGAGCACTGTATTATTTTGCCCTGAACACAAACAGAATCAGTGCAAGAATAAACAGTGCAGGTTTGTATTGGCCAGAAACCAGGGCATGTCCCTGTTCTTTTATGTGCCTTTGCACTTACATCTGACAGCCCTGCACTACCTGAGGGCTGAAGCTGCCTCTCCTCACCTCATCACAGCACTTCTGCCAGCATTCCCAGATGAAGCCCTGAACACCAGTGCCATTGGAAGCTCATCACTGGGTTCAGCTGCCACATCTGGTACAATGGACCTCGTGTTCTCCCAAAAACTTTACACAGTCAAAAAAAAAAAAACAAAAAAAAAACCCAACCAATTCTAATGCCTGTGATGTTGTCCCACATGCCATCCCTCTCCTGCACATCCTCAGAAGCAGTAGCTCATTTTTTGAGCCCTGTTTCAGTTACTAAACCTGCTTCAGGTGGCAGCACAGCAGAGAACAGACCCTTGAGAAATAAAACCCGGTATTACATCACCATCTCTTTGAAGAACATTAAAGCAACATTCTTAATTTCATTTTTAAACTTCATATATATTAAAGTAATGAAATTGATACTATGCAACTTCTGCAAGACTTACCACAGGAAACGGATGGCAAAGGAGGAGAAGCAGCTGAAACAAAACTTTCTCTCTCATATCTCCTTGAAATTGAATCAGGCCACAAAACCTGAAAAATGTAAGAAAATACAGATCTCGAGTGATATTTGTTCATGCTATAACTGTAAAAGTACATTTTGAGGATCAGAATGAAAGCGTACATTAAAAGATACAAGAGGGAGAGAGAATGAAGCATTGCTGTCCCCAGGAAATCTCAGCTGATATTCTAAGTGCTGTGGGAAAGCAAACACTGAGAGGGAGTGCACTGAAATTCTTAAGGGTTACTGAGATGCCACACGTTTATGCCAAATACAGCTGTGATCTTAAAGCTACTGAAGGCAGCCCCAAAGTCTTTGCACAAAAACTCACATCTTGAATCAAACTCTCTCACATGGAGGTAAGAGTGAAAGACAAAGACATGGATTCCTTTTCATTTTAGGCATTCTTGCAGTCTTAAAGTAAAGAAATGAAATTGAAGTCAATTCTACCACTGAACATTCATCCAGCTTTGCAGCACTTTGTCTTTTTGTCCCCTCATCCAGTTTTGGTTTCATCTCTTTGCTATCTGAACTGGGTGATTTTTTTCCCCTAAAGCCAGGTAACAATTTTGCTGGTGTTTTCAGCCATTTCTGCTGTACCTGGGAGATCCACTCAATTATAAATACCTTCCATTGGCAGCACCCGAATTGAGCTCTATGAGCAATAAGGAAATGACTGACATCTTCAGACACATCAACATTTTAAAAGCAGCTGGCACTTTTCTGATCCTTCACATGCGTTTCACCAACCACTTAACTTATCCCATGTATCTGTATGCATTTTCCATTTACATCCTTATTCCATCTGGTGCCTGCTGTAGTTACATTTTCATCACCACAGCAGCCACAAGATGTGCTGTGTTTGCCTGACTGTGACTCACACTCCTATGCTGGAGCGAAGTTTCCGGATGTCTTTGGATCTTTTGATCTCTTCTTTACAGAGGTGAAGTAACTTCACTGGAAATGGATGGCTGGAAAGGGGAAAGAGAAAAGGATGAGAAATGGATTGCCGCAGAATTTCAAATACATTTAATGATTGTAAAGATGACAAATTAACATTCAAAAGGGAAGAAAGACGCTGCCCAGAGCTGTTTGCAGCTCCCTGCACAGCAGCACACCCTGCCCAGGTGGGCTTTGCTCAACACACACCGTAGTTCAGCCACTACCACACGACTGGGCAACTTATTGTTGTCTTTTTTTAATGGAAGTGAAGAAATTAGTATGAATTACATTACCTGCATGCTGAGGAGTGAATTACATTTCTCATAGTCATTACGTGCACGTGGGCCTGTGCTTACAGCACTGCACTGCACGTCAGAAACACCGAGCCAGGAATTAAAATAATCTGTAACCAGCGAAGTGCTCCACGTAGCACCGCGCTGCCCTTGGTCCCCTAAGGCCTTAACCAAACTTTGCACAAGAGGGGATAAACACTGCTCTTAAATACTCTACCAGTCTTTAAGACCAGATTCCTTTAGCAATTCCAGACAAGGTAATTAAACACGGGGCTCCCAGTTCTGCTCGGTGCACCAGTCATGAAGCCATCTTTAAACAGAGCGAGCAAATTCTTTTTATTTTCCTACACAGTCTGGGAAATGCAATTCTCACAGCTCTTTCCCAGACACTCCTACAAACACAAGTATTGTTAGTGTTATTTCAAGGAGCTATTAGAGAACAGCAGAGAGGGAATATTACTTTCATTTCAGTACAAATTATTTAATCTTTTACTCACTGCACTCAAAGCTGAAGTGCAATAAAGGAAAAAATATATATATCCTATTTCATCTTTGGCTACTGAACACAGTGACTTCTAGATGGCACAGCCTGCAAATCTCTCTGTTCTGTGTTGGTAAAGCAGCAGTCCTAGCATTTATTTTCTGCTACCATGATTCAAAACTGTGGATATAAACTATACCAAGTGCTGTATAATGCAATGTGTTGAATAACAGTACATTTAAAACAAGAAAATAAGGTGGTTAGAGGAGTGACATTAAGTGAATGAGCCTTGTGACATGTAGTTTTCCAGACAGGAACAACGTATCTTTTACTTAAATAAAAAAATATATCTTAGCAAAACTGTGGCAGACAGAGGCAATATGGACCTGGTTAAACTCAACAACAAACCACGGATCCATGAAGCTAAAGAAGAGTCTGAATATTGTCCTGAGAAGCACACGAAGAGAAACGCTGGCACATTTACAAAGTTGGCACCGAGGCAACACAAGATGTTTTTAGGGCTGATGGTGGCTATCAGAACTACGTGGCCTCAGCAAGGCTGAGTTACAACACCCCCACTGGATGCTGAAAGGGCGAGTTCCCTGCCATCCACTGCCTATGGCCACATCAGCACTGTTTCTACTGTTTTGGAGGACTAAGAGAAGCGCCAAAAGTAATTGCATATGAGACACCTTACGAAAAGGCATCTGAATGAGTCTGTGTGTGTCTACAGACAGCGGTTTGTCCGTGTGGATGAGGGGGAGAACATCTGCTTTCTTAAGACAGGCTTTTTTCTTACCTTGATGGAATTGCCCTCCCTCCCACTCCCCCATGATTGCACACAGACATTGTGTGGACAGCTAACTACAATACCTGCAATACATGCCTGGCTTTCAGCACAGAACAGCTGTGACAGTGAATTAGGTGAGATTTTCAATTGGTTCAACAACGTGCACATCGCAGAGGAGTACAGCAACAAAGAGACCAATGGAACGAGAGCATCTGGAATAAATTCAGTACACGTAACCTCATGTGCAGCATTTTGTGTTTAAAACAGATGCACTGTCATTTGCCAATTTCACATTTGTAATAACTACACCTAACCCACGTATGATCTCAGATGACTCCAACAGCTTGGCCTCCTTAAAGGAAATTGAGAAAATTCCTTCTCCTGTGTGGTCACAGTGCCAGCAGAAACAGAGTCTGCATCTGGGGAAAGGCATCAGTGTGTGCACCTTTCCACAGTGTCAGCTGGGCACACGTGGCAATGCAGGAAGGCCTGAGACGTCAGCTGGGGTGCCCATGAAACCAGAGGACAGCTGCTGCCCTGCTCCTCTGCACCATGGTTTATTGGGCACTAAGAGTGTAGCTACTTCTGGTAAAACCCACAGAAACACGTAATACATAGAAATCATCAGTGTGCAGTCAGTGGGGACATCCTCTCCCTACTCCTCATCCTACCACCAGCAGGGAGCTCACTGTTCATAGAATGGCTTGGGCTAGAAGGGACATCAAGGATCACGAACCTCCAACCCCCTGCTGCAGGCAGGGCCACCAACCTCCACATCCCATACCAGCCCAGGCTGCCCAGGGCCCCATCCAACCTGGCCTTGAACACCTCCAGGGATGGACAGGGCATCCACAACAGCTCTCCTCATTTCGGCACAATGTGTGAGCACAGCGCTGACTACTGCGTGCTGAAAGCAACCCCAAACATCGCTGCCAAGTGCAGGAGAGGAACCTCTGCTGCTGGATGTGCAGGATGAGAGAGAAGTAGCAGCCTGAGAAACAGCAGGCAGAACAACTCAGTGCAGCTTCAACCTAAGCCAGCTCCTGATGGCCTTCTGATTAACCGAGTGGCACCAAAGCTGGTTCGTTTTGAACCACCAGCCAGAGGCTTACTGTGACTTCATTTCTCTGCAAGGTCCAGCAGGGCCCTGGCACAGAAAGAAGCCCAGCAGTACAACCACAGATCCCACAGTCACTGTAACCACAAGCACTCACAATGCAGCAGAAGGAGAAACCCCCCAGAGGCCCACCTGCCCTGCTGCACACACTGTCACAGTGCAGAGGTCCATCTAACAGCTATGGCAGAAAGGTAAAGCTGTGCATTCTGGACTTCATAAACTGTGGTGTGAGGAGGCAGGAAAACCCCTCTGTGAGGTGGGGCTGACACCGTGTGGCACTATGCTAATAATGAGCAGCAAAGGGATCCAGCCAACAGCCATCAATCCTGGTTCAATTCAGCCACGTACAGTGTTACCTGCTTTGGGTTGCTAATGTTTAACTATTATTACTATTTAAAATGTCCACTGTACTGCACAATGCCCATTTTAAACCTCAGAATGCACCTGTAAGCACTACTTCTCATCAAGTGGCAGTTAACTATTAAGCAGCTGGTATGAGCATAATGCTGGTGCAGGCCATCCTACAGCCTCAATTCCCTTGCACTCCACTCAGCACAACTGGGAAAGAATGCAGAAGAGGTTAGAAATGGGAGCCAGGATGACATTACGTAAAAGCATCCATAGCCAAATGCACCAGTGGCCTTCCATGCCATGAAGCAGTGCCTGAAATGTCAGGCTCATTTTAAATCAGTTCTGCACTTTCACGGCACGGTTCTTGGGAGAAGTGGGTAATTGGTCCCACTCAAGAATCCAGACCCACAAGTCACATTTGTTCACGTTCTATGCAAAAAAGAAGGTGTCAGCCAGCAGCACAGGCCCCAGAGCCAGGATCTACGTTTCTCCATCCCATAACTGCAGCCAAATGGCACACGCCTAAGTAAGAACATGCAGACACTGTACTCAGTACAATTCTGGGCCCAGCTAAAAGGCGAACTACTCCGCACAGAGGCTCTTCTAGTGCACAGCAAAGCCCGGCACTGCAGGCTCGCCTGGCTCTCAGTGAAGTGCACACAGTTCATGATCACCACCTGTGACCACAAGGTAACCTATCACCAAGAAGCCATCACATGCAGAAACTGAATTCTCTAACTCTTGCTATCTCCAAATTTCCTTAGGGGCAGCCTTTCCCATAGTAATTAGTTCCTGCAATTCATGCCCTCCACTCCAACATTCATTTCCTTTCCATCAGAATGATCCACTGGGCTGTAATAAATAAGTTTTTACTTTTCTTTTTGGGTTTCACCATCAAACTGGAATCAGATTTGTTTGGATCAACTTCAAAACCTCTCCCAACCCCACTAATCCTCCTGCACTCAATTTCAAACCTTTTCACTCAGCATGAGAACGGCACCACAGGGCTGAGTCTGAGTCTCACTGACACAGCAGTGAGTAGCAATAATCCTACCACACATTTCTGTTTGTGACCCACGTGGGAGGCAGTCTGTACCTGGGGTTTGCACCACAACCCAGCAGAGAACACCAGGACCTGCACGTTTCAGATCACGGCATGATTACCAAACCCACCTGCAATGTTCACTCGATCTCTGAATATTTGATGAATTGTAAACTCTTATTCAAAAAGGTGCTGCCAGAATTAAGGCAGATTATCTAAATAGAGTCTTGAAAACAACAGTAATTACAATTTTTTAAATGATAAAATAATTTCAAATGTATCTGCTCCAATCAGTCTCAAATCAGCAGATCCATTTCCACCACATATGAGGGCAGTATAAATCTTGTATTGCTCCACAAATATATCTGCAGATGTGCCAAGGTGCTGCTCAGGAGAGTTTGTGGAATACATTTTAAAATTACTGAAATTAAAATCATTCCTTTCTGAAACATCTGCAAACCACCACAATGTCACACTGGAGTACCTTACACTCATTTATCCATTCCTGATCTAAATACTTGCCAGAAGCAGAACACCACATGGAAAAGCTGGGACACGGTTGTCTTGTTTTTCCTATTAGAATCTTGGTTAACTTCTTTGGAGTTACATTAAGAAAAGCAGAAAGGCTTTGGAAGCAATAGGCAGCAGGCATTCTGTTTTGCAGCACCACAACAGGATTCTGTCGCTGCTAAAGGCACCCAACACAGTGAAGAACGTACTACAAAACACTGCTATTTAGGATGGTGGAAAAGGGCTCTGATGGTGGCCTGAGACTGCCAGGTAAAAGAAGCAAAGTGGATTTGATCAACATACAGGTTGTTAAACAATGAACCAATAATCAACTTCTACACCGGTATGAGAGTCAAAGATTTTAATAAGACCCTTTTGAGGCTATCTGGTCCAAAATTCATCACAGCTGCCAGTGAAGCATTACACCCATGCATCCACACAGACTCCCATGCACTCACACCCACAGCAGCGCTCAGCAGCAGCGTAAGATTTAAGAGCCCCATTGCACAGTGCAAAACAAACAAAGAAGATTGCAGCAACTTACTTCCCCTGCATGGTAAATATATCAAAACAGCCGTTTGCCAGCATTTGGTCCAGCATTGTCAGGAGGGGCACAGACACCCTGATGAAAGAAAAGAATTTATCAATGTAAATAAACTTCTTGGCATACATATATATGCTATTTTTAATTAGAAGCAAAGAAAGAAACTTCCTATCTACCTACATCTCTAAATTAGAACTCTAATTTGCACAGAGGAGGGTTGCTTGGTAACTTCTGTGTGTTGGCTAAATCTTCCTCCTTGGCTGAGAGGGGGACATGCTGCTGCAGCCAAAAGGAAAAAGAGCTAATTAACAAAATGCCTGGCTTAAACTGTCAGGGTCCTGAAAACAGAGTTAAAAGTAGTAGAAAAAATACATCCATGTTCTAGTATCTAACCATACTCCATCAAATCTATCAGAAGCCACAAGGCCCTGTTATCAAATAAGCCAACACACAATGTGCCAGTTGGAAAAATAGTCACGGATTCTGGTGCAACAATTGCAAAATGAACAAAATTACTATAAATACAATCCAAAATTCTGCTGACAGCCATGTTGTTTGGTTTTTTTCTTCCTAAGGAATATCTCCTACTACACACGGTTGGTACGTCAGGCTTAGAGAAATAAACTGCCAGGAAGAATCACCTGTAAAGGAGAATCTTCACATCATGATTATAGCTCATGTGTATGTGAAAAGACCACTGCCAAAATAAAACACAGACTGCACTGCACAGCATGCAGCCATGAACAACCCCCCGAACCGCACTGCAGAAAAAACATTATGCTGAAACACTGTGCCTCATATTAAACTACAGCAAATGCAAAATGTTCTACCAACACTTCTTTGTTACAAGCTTTAGCAAAGGCGTGCTGCACCAAACAAAGAGTTTGAAGCAGGTTTATGTGCTTCAGGCACAGTGGAAAGAGTTGTGCTCTGCATCCAACTTCAAATGGTTGTGTTCAAGATACAGAAACCAAGCAAAGTTACCGGTCGTTCCGCAGGTTGTCCTCAAAGACCTTCAGCAGGGTCTCACAGAAGCCCTCCATGGCGCTGGAATCGTTCTGGATTTTCTTCATGTAGTCAAAAAGGCTCTGTGCAGAGTACCTGAGCTGCAGCAGAAGAAAGCTCAGAGCAGGGGCTCAGGGAACCACCTGTGCTGCTCTTCTGACAGCGCATACATTCCCTACCAACATTTGACAGGAAGATGATATTTTGCTTTCATTAATCCTTGTTCAAAGTGGGGTTTCTAACCCTTTGTAAGTTTTGCCATTGTAGCAAAAAAGTGCACATTAAAGATCCCTTATTTGCTTTCCTTCAAAATAAAACATCCCTATAGCACTATCATTATCCTGCTGTACCTCAAGTAATGCTAGAGTTATGGCTCTGTCAGTTAGAAACAAGAAGTTTGAGGGGTAACATTTGTTGAACAAGCTGATGTGACTGAAAAGCGCAGTGAGCTCTCACAGCACAGTGTTTTCCAGCAGGGCACACAAGCCAGAAGTAAATTCAGTTAAAAACTAAAGCCACCTCAGAAATAAGGAGACCTGCTTTAACTTCAGATGGGAATCAGCCCGTTCAGAGCAGCAGCAGGTGGAGGTTTCAGTGCTGTGTTGTTTCCCTTTAGACTATCTGCAACTAAGCTTCAGGGCAATTCAGGGTCCTCACCTGGGATGCTGCACAGGATGCTACTTCAGCTATTTGTTCTATACAAAAGAAAAGGGCACACCTACATGTCGACCATTTGGGGGCTGTGCAGAATTGAGGCACAGTAGGGTAACCAGAAAAACTGCAGAAGGAAGATAAGGCCATACCAAAGTACAGGCATGGATTGGACAGACCACTACTGCTCAGCAGATTTCAAACCAGGACATTTTTCAAATAGAGCAGACCAATGGAACCTTAACACAAGGAGGTAACGCTTCATCAACACTCTACATCCCTATTTCCTCAGATGAATGCTTCTTTTTTAATGCAGACAGCCTCCAAAGAGCACCTGAGCCACCACCCCAAAGCTCATGAGGACTTACAGAGAACACCTCCAGAATTTTTCCTCACTGGCACAACACAGAATTCACACTGTGGCAAATGCACACCTTTCCCTGGGGTGGGTGCATGAAGAGTGGGAAGGGAAATCAGGAGGTTAACGGGTTGGAATGGTAGGAACTCCAGAGGAGCCCTGACAATAACCTTGTTCTTAGGAAACAGGGCAGAACAGGGTTTGCCAAGGCCCAACTCTGCCATCGCTTCAGCCAACAGGAGGTAACGAAGCACAGGGAACTTTTGGTGGTAAAATGGATTTTAATGCTGGAACCAGGAGAAAAGTACAAGCGAGGTCCTTAAGAAGTGCAGCTACAGCAAGGGGAGAAGCACACACAGCTCAGGATAAATAAAGTGACTAAATAAACTGTCACAAAAACATTTCCCAATCAGCTTGCTGTAAAAGTACAATACTTCTGAAAATAGTCCTGAGGCAATGGCTGGGTGGATTTGTTCAAAGGAAATAGGCTCAGACATTTGATTTACAGCTGAACATTGGATCCTCAGCTCTCTGTCAGCTCTACAGATGCCTGATCCCCAGAAGGGCTGTGATTCCTTGCATTCCTATCATGGCCAGACCTGATAAAGCCATCTGTGGGGCACGTTGAGAGAGGATGACACAGCACTGAAGATGTTCTGGAGACCCACATGCCCTAAAGGTCTTGCACCTAAGCCCAGTCTCCTTAGAGGCCCTGGCATCTCAACAGGCATCCAGTACCATAACTGAAATACACAGCAACTCCAGAACATAAAAAGGAAAAAAGCATCTGCACAGAGGCCAAAAGTTTGGCTTTAGGGAGAGGGGAGAACAGCAGGACTGGAAAGTTCTCACCCTTCTGCACCTACCTCAGCACAGAGGGAAGGCAAGTGAGAAACTACAGGAAGAGCTTCCACAAAAGCAACGTTTTTATCTACAGATGGCTGCTAAAGGCTTCAGCCTTCAAAGAAGCACTGAAACAGAGAAAGACCTACAGAGGAAGTGCAAACATTCCTGTAACGAGTGGAAGGTGTGATGGCAGCACCCAGCAACACTGGCTTGGGATCATTTCTGATCCTGACAAACGTACAGCACTGCACTGGCAGTGGTCTGATTTCCCAATAACAAAAAAACCATCACACATCATTCAAGTTTAAGCACAAGCAAAACCATGTCTGCTTCATTCTACTCAGCACACTCCTTATCGCTCACCAAGTCTCTGGAGGGCAGTAACCAAGGCTGCAGTCTCGGATGTTTTAAGAAAAGTGGGGATATAACTACTCACCCTATTTCTTACTTTGTAAAAAAGGATGGCAGAAATGACTCAGTGTATTTTACTGGAGAGCTGGCATTAAAGAAAGCGACATTTCAGGCTGTTCACTCAAATGCAACTTGCATCAATTCACCACAACCAGGTGGTTTAGAACTGGATGCTGTTCTCACGTTTCGTATCACCTACAAATGTCCCAGTATTTTCATCTGTCCCATCTAACATATCTGATCAAAGTCCAACAATGTTTTCTCCAAATCATACCCCAAACCAGAAACACTCTGCAGTCTGTATGGGGGGGAGGAGAACCACCAGCCAAAGCTCTGCATGCCATGTGGTTCAACAATCATGAAATTACACCCCAGCCCCTGAAACTACAGCAGTTGTGAGCTGCAGACAGGACACTGTTGCTCAGTTCATATCCTTGTGTCCTGGGAGGATATTTATGCAGCTGTAAGAAACACACATCACTGCAGGCCACAAACACAACTATGGAGGATGCTTTTACACAGAAAGTGCACACAGCAGTGCTGCCAAATGCCAAAGGAACACCACCTTCTGTTTTTCCTCCTCACTTGAAATGCTCAAGCTGGAATGCTTTCAGCAACCACTGCCACCACAGTGGCACCGAGATACTCCATGCAGCACCTCTCAGCACATGTAAAGAACTGCTCTCACTAAAAGTACTGCTGGGCAGTTTTTAACTACAGAAGACCACTGAACTACAGCACAGCCACCTTGAAGAGATGTAAAGACAAACCTAAAAGCCTGTGGTCATGCAGCATATGAGAAAGCTGAACTTTCTAACTTTTATACCCACGTGTGCACAGTTTTCTTAAGTGAGAGAGGAAAGAAAGAAGTGATTGCAGAACACATACCTGAAAAATCCTTTCCTTTCAGCTAAGGTTTTTAAATTTGCTTCTTTCACATGGACTCAATAGGAACAGCTCTTCAAATTGTCAATTTATATTTTAAATGAGTCCCTGGATATTCAACAAAGATCACTACTGCCATCGATGGAATCGTTTCAAACGAGTCATTATAAGAGTCATCGATTCTAATTTATACATCACATTTTAAGTATTAAATGTAAAACACCACGCACTGTTTAATCCCACGTGTAAATAGTGTGCACTCCCAGCCTCTCCTGCTCTTCTATTTGGCTCAGAAAAACGAATGAGGTCACTTTGTTTCCAGAGCCAAACCCCCTGAGAATATCTGAACCAGAACAAGGCCGCAGTGCTAAGGATGAGCACAGGGTCACAGAAAGTTAACGTTTCAAAACTGCAGTTTTGAAAGAAGCACAGGAGGTTTCCCTAAAATACACTGCTGGATGGCAGCAGGCAGGGCTGCTACCAGCACCCGAGTGTCCGCGCTTCACAGAACTGAGCACAGACTGAACTTCAAGAAAAAAAATAGAATGTTGAATAAGAATTTTCATCTGACCTTGGTAGCAGTCAGACTGTCTGCTTCCCCACCACTTTCCTCCCTTTTTATGCTTACAAGAATAACTTTGGTTTTGGTGGAGCCTCCAGTAATTAGCTGTTTGACTGCAAGCTGAATTCCATGTGCACATCTGCTATTATAAAAATCTGCTAAGAGTTACATTGTCTATCCACTAATTATCGTCACCAACCAATAAACATGTGTTCTCAAACTTTCAAAAATAGCCGTTTCTATCTAATTAGTTGACATTTTAGAAACATCAGAATTGTCAAAATTGCCTTAAATACATGATGCTGCAGACACCAGATCCTCAGCTCCACGAAACCCCCAGGGATATGGAAATCTTTGGATCACAAATTCAAAACCTATGGCACCAGGCAAACCCCATCACTTAGATGTACTCCAAACAGTCACAGTAAGCCTGAGAAGTGGCAGCCATAGGAGACAACAGAACGATGCCCTCCTCCTCCTGCGAGCTGGGAGCTGTTCTCTCAACAAAAACTGCATTTCCTGCCACCTCCACTCCTCCAGTGCACTTATTTACAGGCTGCACTTTGATTTAGAAACACTCAAATGCTGACAGCATCCTGACTGCTGCTTCAGACCACCATCAGCTCTTAGAGGACCTCTGCAATTTAAAGGTTTAACTGACAGCCCAAAATATTCTGTTGCTGATCGTTATTTCCCTGCAGTGTGTACAGAATTGTGCCCTTGCTGCAATGTACTGTTCTCAGATGCATTACACGCTCAGCTAAACCAAGTAACAAAAAAGCTTCGAGCCAAATGCATTGAAATAAATGATTTTGAAAATAACACAAAGTGTAGGAGAAGGACAGCAGGATAATTGAAATGATAAAGTCTTAAAGATTGTGGCAGCATGATGGACTACCAACACCAGTGATAAGGGAGAAGTCTGTACTCAGGAGAATGAAGTAGAGATTGCAAAGCTCACAGAGCGCAGCTTGACATCCGAATGATAGGCACTTCATTGTAATGCACTTCTTGCTACCTCGTTGGCACTTTGCAAGAAAACACATCAAAACAAAAACTGTGTAATCTCTAAACATGCAGTAAACACATACTGACAACTAATAATTAATATCCTAAGTACTTTCTTTTAAGGATATTTTTAACAAGGGTTAAAAGCAGGCATTAAATAAATACATCCTCCTACCAAACAGAGAAGCCACTCTACTTTCTTACCGTTGTCTCAGTTAATCCACCAACAGACACCGAGAGACCCAAAAGCACATAGTATTGGTATGCAGGCAGACCTAAAAGCTGGGTGATTCGAGGGAAAGCTTCTGATGCAGCATTCCAATTTAGAGTTTCTGCCTCTGACCTGGGGAAAGGGAAGAGGAAAAAAAAACGATTTTGTCGGTGTGCACTTCCATCTCCATACAGGGCTATGATAGTTCCTCATCCTTAAGCAACATCAGTGAAGGAAGTCTCTGAGTTACCTAAAAACCCGAAATCAATCATAGCTATATGAGGAAAATAAACACCAAGACTACAGTCACAGCCAGTAAAGCAAAGCACTGTTCAACTCCACATCCTGTTTCAGATACAGGATTTGAACCACAGTTTCCTTTTGGATGTCAGGGGGAAATTCTTTACAGAGAGAGTGCTGAGGTGCTGGAACAGCTGCCCAGAGAGGCTGTGGATGCCCCATTCTGGAGGTGTTCAAGGTCAGGTTGACTGGGGCCCTGGGCAGCCTGGGCTGGTATTAAATGTGGAGGTTGGTGACCCTGCAGGTGGCAGGAGGTTGGAGTTGATCCTTGAGGTCCCTTCCAACTCTGGCCATTCTGTGATTCCTTTTCCAAAGCACTTTTCTCTATGCTAAAAAAAGCAGCTACTCTTTCTTCCAGTGTTTAAGAGGCATTTGAATAATGCCCTTTATAACATGCTTTCATTTTTGGTTAGTCCTGAAATGCTCTGACAGTTGGATTTGATCTCTGAAAGTTCCTTACAACCAAACTATCCCTACAGATGTGACCCCTACCATCTCTGATCTACCATGAAACTGGCCAGTGGGTTCAGAAATTATTGGAGCTGATCCAGAGGAAGACTTCAGCAGCACTACCATAAACACCTTCTCTCCTTATGAAATCACAGTTTTCACAGACTTATGCCACAAGTTCTTTTTTGTGGGCCTGTTTTGTATGCTTACATTTATTCACTTCAATGAAATTTTGACAAACAGCACCAAATTTTCCCCAATAAAACAAACATTTCATTCCCACTGATTTAGGAAAGCTTCTTCAATCTTCTACCTTGGAAATATCCTCTCTAGTTCTTCTCGATGAGGTATGTGTGGCACTGGAGGACTGTCAAAGTGCAACAGAGTAAGGAACACAGATCCTGCGTGAGCTCGAAACTTGTCAATTTTTTCAGCTGATTGTTGGGCCAGCCAACACATAATCTGCTTGCAGCTATAAAAAATAAAAAAGAGAGAGAGAGAGAGAACAATTCATCATATATAATGAGTAGATCGTGTATTGAAATCACTGCAACAATATCAAATCATATCAATATGAAAGAAGTCTGGTTTAAGGCTTTGGAATGAATATGCAGATGATCTAAGAAATCAAAATGGTGACAGAATATTTAGAGATTTATTTCCCATGCATCAATCAAAAAATGCCATGACTCTAATGCCACATAGCATTTGATATTCACATATCACCTTTCATGTGAGAATATACAATGGTGCTTTATGGACTGGATGAACATTTCAGATGGAAATAGAACAGGAACCTTGGGAAAAGCACATTCTCAAGTAAAAAACTGTAGACATACCAGAAGACAAAGTCTGTTCCCAAATTATCTGTCGTGAGGATTCAGTTCTGGTTAGTTACTTAACTGAATCTCAATTAGCCTGCGTCTATAATTAAACTCTCCGCTATGAAATTGTGTTCTACAAGGTGCTTTACACCTTCAAAAGGAAAACTAAGGCATCAGAAACAGCTAGAACACTTTCAGCTACAGCGAGACCTACAATACCAGGCAAATGTGATTCTTTCTCTTTTAATCAAGCTGGAAGGATTCTCTTTTAAGTTTGATGTGAATAATTTCTGCATAAGTCCAACAGGAGGAAACCCCTGGACAACGGGCTTTGGCTGAGTACTGAGCTCTTGAAATCCACCATTTTCCTTCCAAGCGTCTGATTCACCAACTAACACACATCCACTTGTTTTTAAATCTAGAAATCATGTAGCTGCTCAGCCAACATGGGCATTCTCTGTCCAGCTTCACCTCAAGCTGTACTTACAAATCACATTCACTATTAGGAACATGAACAAATACTCGTGAAATCAAAAATCTGAATCTCAGTGTAAACTTTGTTTTTAATGCATTACCTTGTTAATAATTCCATAGATGACAGAAATGGAAACAAATTCATTTTTACATTTCACTACATTCCAAATCAGTGATGCAGTGCTCTGTGTAAGTGGGTGAATTCCTATTCTGTTTAAGTGAATAATGCTGGCTACGTGCACAGAGGCTGCAAGTACAGACCAAATCTCACAGGTGCCTTGTATTTGTGAAGTGAGACTGCCACCCATTTTCTCTCACTGAGGTCAGCCTCTCTGAAACACAGATACAATATTTTCAGCATCTAACATGGTGTAAAATCCACACACTTCTATCAAAGGTTCCATATGCTCAATAGAGCAGTAAGCATACAACATATAAACAACACTTCCTTGTATGGACTGGCATGTAATTATAAGAGATAAGACAAAAAGAGAACAAGTAACATACATGTTGGCATTAATTAACTCTGCTTCATTCTGAACCAGCAAAAGCGTCACTTTCATTAAACTTGTCATAGCAGCTTCACGTACCCTGTTGAAACAGAAATATGTTAGAGCACCTAAATGGCTACTTAAATAAATACAGCAGCAGTTAGGTTAAATAGGCACTGGCAAAAATACCAGCAGGTACAAAACACTGAAAACACTGAACAACGAGAGCAGCTATTGTATTTTGGGAAGAAGAGGAGTGCATGAGACTGCATAAATCCCCATCCTGTAAAGCCAAGCCCAGTTTGCACTGAGAGCCATCCTTGCTTCCAGGCAGATCCCCAAACTGACCATCTTGGTTTCCATTCCAGCCAGATATCAGCAGGTTATTAAGAAGCCATTAGTCATACGTAGCGTGCAAACTGGTTTTTAAAACTAAGTCATTTGTCTTCAAATTCTCTACTTCTAAAAAGACTAATCAACATTTTTACAAATGTTTAAACCACTTCTGAAAGCATCACACTCTTCACAAATTTTCAAGCTTAGTCCTTCCAACATCAGGAAAAACTGTGACTCAAATCGGTATCCTATAATAATTCTGTGAAAAAGATTAGCTTAAATAACATTAACATGTGCTTGATGTCCACCTCCCTGACCAGAGCTGGCACATTCATCCTTTCTCAGTAATAAGTAAATACACAGAGAGGAATTTACAAAAGGGTACACCTGTCTACTGCAAAATTTCCAAAATAAACTGAAAAAAATAGTTGCCTATGTAGTCTAAAACTGGGTGAGACATTTGTCATAATGGTAAAAAGTGAAATAAAATAAAATAAATTACATCATTTTTTCCTATGTAGTTTAATACAAGTTTGGCAATCTTTCATCAAAGGATGTTTTTCTCCCCTTTTATACAGTATCTGACTTGTAGATACTCACATCTAACACCTGAAGTCAGATTGGACAAGTCCTAGCAAACTATCTGTCAAAATAAATGTGAAGTTTGCATATGGAAAGTAGAGTTGGTTATACTTTCCCACGATTCCATTAAAGAAAGACAAAAATTACACACCAAAGGAAAGGTCTCTGCAGAGAATGGCAATTCTCTCCTTATCTTTCCATCTTAGTCAACAATTTAAAAGAAACAGAAAGAGAAAGCATATCTAAGAGGCCACAAAAGTATTCAGCAGGCTATAGTTTGCTATGAGAAAAGCCTTCCCTTCCCCCTTCAATTCACATGTTTTGGGACTGTTGATTTTGGCCAATGTTGTGAAAGAAGGTTTAAAAAAAATGTAGGGCTCAAAGCACATCTGAATTTTAATGGCAATTCAACTTCTTTAGGGCTTCTTTGAAAATTTCCACTTTGCAGAATTTTGTTTTATGTTTAACTTAAGACAGACAAAAAGATCATCAGTAGGGGAACTCGTGAGCTGCTACAAGCGGAAGCTCACTTGAGTAACTAATTATACTTCACCAGTTTTGTCCCTTATCAGCTTCAGCAACTCACCTAATTTTGAAAGCTCAGTCTTTCTTCCTTTCTTTGACTCATCACCTACACGCTTGCTCTTACATTTTCTTCAAGCTGCTCTTGTGTCACTCGAGTGCTATTACATACCCTAAGCTACAGATCCACTCACCTCCTTGCTTTTTGACAGCTGACAAAGAAGAAGGAATGCCAAGATGCCTCCCTTGTGCGTACTGGAATGACCTGCTCTTGATCCCTACTACTTTGCATTCTTGTTTCCTCTTTTAAGTTTGAGATGTCAAACGCGCCTACGTTTCTCTGACTTGCTGTCCTGTGTTGTTTCCCTTCTTCCCTAGATTTCCTTGGAATTTCCATTTGTCATGGTTTAATACTTTTGTAATTTTGCTATCAGTATTCCACATCACAACATCATGTAAAGTATGGATAGTTCACAGAAGAAAACTACATTTCCCAGAGGACATCACGGTCAGGAGATAAGTCACAGGACCAGGACAGTATATAATCTCACTCCCGTGACTGAAATCTCACACTCTCTCGGATCCTCGGAGCGTGGGGTGCCTTCCAGCCGTTTCGCCTAGAGCTTACAGTAGGCCTTTCGGTTTTTGGGACTCACTCTCTCTCTCTCCTTTGCTTAATTACAATTATATTGTATTATATTGTATTATTCTGTATTCTGATATAGTATTTAGTAAATAAGTGTGCCTCCTTAGATCGCTGCTGCTGTTTTCTTTTCCCATTCCCTTTTCCCCTTCCCTTTTTGGGCCAGCGGCCCTTTTTGGGCCAGCTGCCCCCCTGTCACGGGCATAGGTAGATCTTGCTTAACCCGCGACACCATTCATACCACATGTTTCACTCTCCACAAAACCTTGCTGTCATATGACAACCAGTATTAAGGATGAGGCTTAGGGCATCATTGCATTAAAAATACAACTACAAACACACAATCATTAACTGAGGCTGATAGGAGTCACTTAGATTATTTTCCCTCTACCCTTTTTCAACACATTTGTCAATACTGTAGTGAAAAACTTAAAGGTTGCTCCAGGACTGGTCTGTTGTGTCCACAGCAGGGAGAAAGGAACAAGTCACTGAGACTGTTCTGGTCACAGAAGGAAGTGTGATGAAGAAGGAGGCACCCAACCATGCCTGTCTGCAAAGCACACTAACTTCATGGCCACTGCAACCTCCCTAAGACAGTAACTACAACCACGGTTTGCAACCACTGAACATTTGTCACTCAGAAATTAAGCAACTGCTCCCTCTCCTGGCAAAAAACAACAACGCGCGAACATAAAAGGAGCTCAGTAACAAATCCCAACTATGTTGGAATTATCAACTTATTTCTAATAGGTTTTCAAATATTTCTTTAACTGGACATAAAACATGACACTAAGCTGAAGTCTCCCACTGTGAGGCATCTTACCATCCTCCAACATCCCCTCGGCTGTCTGTGGTGTAGTCAGTCACACAGTTGAGCAACGTAGCATAAATCTGAGCAACATTATCTTTGCAGATAAACTCTTCCTGGGATCCTTCGCCTTTAACACCTACTGTCTGGCAAATCCTTTAAAAAGAGAAAACAGAGGGGAAAAAAATACATTAGCAAGGGGAAACACTAAGATCATAACTTTGTCCTGCTGCTTAATAAAATTCACTAGACATAAGAGTATTCTAAACCCCCATGATAATTCCAACAAGCAAACATACAGTATGCAGAATGGTTCTGAGACTATTGCAGATTTGAGGATTTCTTATCAGTGTTCAGGTTTAAAAAATACCATCTAAACCAAAATCTCAACAGAGAAGCAGAATGCTTTCATGTCCGAAATATTACAAAAAGAAGTCTCTTTACTTAACTGGCACTTTCTGTACTCTTACTACAATGAAGCAAGCAAGTAGAGCAAAGCACTAATAACAGGTGCACTGAATTTGGTATTTCTTTCTACTGAAGATATGCGTAATGTGAGAACAAGCTTTTTCTGCATTGTAACAGTTTAAGAGTACACATACTCTGATACTATTAACATTAAACATGCCATGGCACATAAACTCTGTAAATATTCCTTCAGATAAAGTTTCTTCTAACAAATTCAATTATTTTTAAAAAATTAAGTGCAGAAATCTATGCTGTTCAATTTCACTGAAGCCCACCACACTGCAGCCCATTAAAAAAGGTGAACTTTGAAAGATATTTTAGCTACTTTTTCCATTGATTTAAAAACAAAACATGAGAGCTGTGCACCATCCTCAGATGTGAGACAATTCTCTGAATGAAAGGTGTATGGAATAATGGAGATGTAACGTGGTTCCTCATTAGAAATGATTTTTTTCATAGTGTAAGTGATTTCAAGATCCAAACAGTGAGCTTGTATTAGAAAGTGAACAGTAGAAACCTTCTATAGAAAGAATTAAATAAAATAGATAAATAGATAAAAAATAAAGATGATAAACATACTCTGCAATTGCTATTAGGGCATCTCTTCTGGATTCAGCAAAGCTCATGTCTCTGGGGGTAATTAGGGTAACTTTTCTCAGACCTTCCAAAACCTGAAAGAAAAAGAAAAAGATATATTTGAAGTCAATATAATATTTATAAGTGACCTACATTTAGGGACAGTAGGAAAATTAGGTGAATTACATACAAGAGAACCAAGCAGTCAATAGCTTTGGGTTTCTCACCATGACCTGTCAATATGCCTATATGCTCCCTCTGGACAAGTGTTCCACCCCAAAGGGTAACTCAACCTGCTTTTTCCATTAACACTTCCAAGGCAGGACTAAACGTAATTACCAGAATCTATGGCAAGCCAGATTTATGATTTTCTGGTGTTACGGTACATTACAATCCAAAACCGTTTCACAAAGACCTTTAATTATCATCATTATTATTTATTTCATTACGATCATAGGTTTTATTCAGAATGCCCTGTGCCCTCTCATCTCACCTGTTGAAGCCTGCCCTTTAGCAGAAACCTTGGAAGGGCTCCAAGGGCGAGTGAGAACCCACAGCGAATCATCTGCTCTGTGCTTTGCAGCTCTGAGATGTACTGTGTCACCAGCTCATCTGAAAAAGAAAAAAGCAACTGCAAAGCAACTTTTACATCATTATCATTACGTATTTGGCTAACTAAAAAAATAAGAGGAAAACTACCCTCCAAATATAGCACCTAGAAAGTTTTATTATTCATTGTCTAAAATACTGAGTATTTTACATTTCCCATGGGAAAAAAAAAAAAATTAAAAAATTCTAAGACCACAGAATGGTTTGGACTGGAAGGGACCTTAAAGAGCCCCCATGCCCCAACCCTTGCCATGGGTTGGCTGCCCTGGGTCCATCCATGGCCTTGGGCACCTCCAGGGATGGGACACCCACGCTTCTCTGGGCAGCACAACCATGGACCCACCACCTCCAGGTAAAGAATTTCCTCCTCACATCTGACCTAAATCTCCCATTAGTTTAAAACCACGTCCTCTCACAATCAAACCAAAAACTTGATTCATTACAATCTCCCTTTAAATACTGGAAGGCCACCATGAGGTCTTCCAAGAGCCTTCTCTTTTCCACGCCGAAGAGGCTCAGCTCCCTCAGCCCTTGCTCATAGAGGTGCTCCAGCCCTCTGAGCATCTTCATGGTCCTTCCTTGGCCCTGCTCCAACAGCTCTGCATCCTTCATGTGCTGGGGCCAGGCCACTGCAGGTGGTGGCTCAGGAGGGCAGAGCAGAGGGGCACAATCACATCCCCTGCCTGGCTGGCCACCCCTCTTTTGATGATATTCACAGTTGCATGGACGTTTACTTTCTAAATATAAAGTCAGAATTTTAGGCACACTGACTCCAGTCATTCAGAAGATGGACAGAATTCTCAATTTTAAAGATGAAGCATTTTATAAAAATCTGCAGAGTAAGTCCAAGCATGATTTTCAGCATAAAGACAGAGGAGCAAACTCTCATATTTATAGTCATCATTTTCCATCATCAGACAAACGCTCTGTGTGAGGAAATTTCTGTCTCAGATGGATCCATCAGGGACTGCTATGCAACTGTTCTCTTCAAAAAGTCTTAACTGGACTGGGGCGATTCAGACACACAGGTCATATCTAAGCAATGAGATTTTGTCATTTTTTATGCAGAAACAAACTAACAGAAAAGTTGGATCTTTTAAAGGTGAAAGCTTGAAAAGAAGCAGCCACCTAGAACAGTGGGTGCTGTGCTCAGGTCCTTTGAATTGCTGTATGACCACAAAGAAAGGGCTCAGCAAACAGCAGTGCAGAGGAATGGAACAAGAAAAAACTGAACTGTGTTAGGAAAGGGCAGCTCACCAATGAAGTGACATGAAGAACACAAGCAAGAGTCAAAAAAGTCAGAAATCCACATTTCTACTGTAGATTTTGTCAGAGACTTAACAGACAGTGCTTCCTTTGTACAATTTCTCAGCTACTACACTCAACTCCTCTGTGAAATGCAGAGGAAAATAAGGTAACTCCAGAAAAAAACTAGGAACAACCAAGAGAGCTGCAATAAACACAACTCCAACTAAATAAGGAGAAAGGCACTCTCCCTCACCTTACCAAACATATGTTTTTTAATCTTGCAGAGGAAAAATTCAAAGATTCCATGAAAATTACATAATTGTGCCACTGCTTACTGCCATCTAAGATTGAAACGATTGAGCAATATTTGCTAGAGGAAGAAAGATCAGTTACATAGGAAACTGCACTTTAATCATACTTCATGACTTCTTTTTCTTTAAATCCCTGCGCAATTCAGCAGGCCTCAACTAGTTCTTCACATCAGGAAATTAGTTCTCTGTCCAGAGGTTAGCAATATTTCACATGAACCCTTCTACTACTCAAAATCTTCCAAACAACTGGTAGGTAAGACTTAAGGACATAGGAAGATGCAGTGCTTGCTTAGACAGCAAGATGATCTTAGACAGTAAGACTACCACAACCTTCCCTGCAACTGATGCAACTTGAAGACTGAAATTTTAGCAATATGACAAATCTAAGATAGGATGAAAAATGAACAACTTGTCTAAAAATCTTTTACTTCAATTACATCCCTAGACTGCCATGGCTTGTGTGACCCCTCCGGGCCCATGCCGGACTAAAAGCTCAACCAGAACCCAGTGAAAAGTGAAGATTTATAGGCATGCAACAGTACAACAAATATAAAACAAGTGCAGCCATCTAAGCTCTTCCAGTCTATCCCTCTCCTCTAGATTTGAAACATAGCTGACTTCTTTGCTCAACTTTTTCAGAAGCTTGACACTCCAACCTCACAGTTGTCTGTGACTCAGTGTTGGGTTGGTTGGTTGGTTGTTTAAAATCTGCCTCAGTATCACACTGCATCTATTTATTCTGCAAAAACAAAGAAGCCACTTGGGCATGCAGCACCAGCCTGCCTAAAGAAAAGGGCCACTTTTTATTATTTTATTTGTTTTTACAAAAATATAGAGATTAAGCGATATGTAAAAGATCTGAAAATCGAGTTATGGCTGATATATAAAAAGCAGTCTAACTTCTTTAGGGCAGAGAATGCATGTCACACTGTGTGACAGGTATCTATTTTATTCTTGGAGGTATCACAATAAGAACACCAGTGATGTCTTTTGTTACCTGATTTAAAAATGATACACGAGTTTGCAATTGCAATAAAAACCACCAAAAACAACCAAACAACAACAACAAAACATTGCTTTGTAAACTATACATAACTGCAAAGTAAATCTTTAGGAATACAAGAACATAAATGCTGTTATTCTTAAAATACCTGATCTATATAACCTAGTAAAATTAGTATAAAAACAGTGATGCTCCCCTGGCCCCCAATGTACTCAATTCCTTCAAAGTGTACATAAGGTACAGCCCAGTATCCTCCACCTCTTCTGTAAATACGAATCCTTACCCTGCAAAGCTGGATCAGCTTCTCCATTTTCATTGATGTAATATTCATTACACAAAGCACTCAGAGCAGACACTGCAGACTCCTGAAACAAAGGCAAAATTGTGAACTTCATATCATGAAATATGATCTTAGTAAATATAACTGCACTTAAAGTTCAGAGGTTAAAGAGAAAGATGATTTTATGTTTGATACTTTGTTTTTTGTTTAATGACTCCCTACAGCTGTTGCTGCTTACTTTATAATTCCTCCCTACTCTGGTTTAAGATCAGCTGAAAAGGAAACCTATGGAAGAACAAAACAGATTCTTCTCTTATTCTTCTGAAAGTACCAGTGAGTAATTAATACTTAACACATTAACAGCAACATGCCTGGTGCATTTCCAGCTCTCCTGTTGTGTCTGCAGGATGACACAGTATTACCAAATCCTTAAGTTATTTTTTATCTGCAATATATAGATTCCAGACTGACAAGAAATAAGTTTCCTTTCCTACAGAAAGGAAACACAGCACAAAAACATGGATTACCCAATTGCTGCAGATCCCTTTACTTTCTAAAGAGAGCAGTTTTCTTTTTTAAAGGTATCACACTCTATTCCAAGAGTGTACTTTGTCAGAAAAGAAGATGACTTTTCAGTGTTCCATGGATATTATTTCTCTCTAAAATACAAGTAGAAATCAAGTGAGAACTGTCATTTACTAAACACAGTTCAATGTCAATTAATGGTAAAACAAGTCAAAATTCCCTACAGCCTATAATTAATTCTCTAGCCAGGTTTAGAAGTTCCAGTAAAGATGCACAAAACTCTTCGAATAAACTGTAAATACCAAAGGAATATTCCAAGAATTTAATTTCATCTTTCATCAGTGATTTGGATACATTTCAGTCTGCTCTGCTGTCTGAGGAAACGCTTAAAAGATGAGCCACCAACTACTCCCAATGGCTTTTTATCTTAGTTTAAGAAATGAACAAAATGAATAAAGTGTTTTCTATTCAAATGGTGTCTGCGACAGCTATAATCTCTAGCAGGGCAGACGAAAATTATCTTTTTAATTTGGTAGAATCTCATTTAAGAGTACAAGATCAAACTTCCGTGGTATTTCTCAGGAAAATTAAAGTAAATAGCTGGAGACATGAAGACCATGTACAAAAAATAGCACAAAGAAAATGAAAATAGCACTCATCAATGGATTTAATACGCAGAATTAGTGTAGTTGGAGAGCACAGTAAAAGGATTTTACTACAGATTAATGGAAAATTTAAGTACTGTGTCCCAAATGACTCCCGTTGCTTCAGACCAATTTTCTCCCTGCTAACAAACCCACCCTGCGTACACCAGACCCAAGGATACTGTCCAGAGACACTTTTCTAAATAAATTTATCTGAAACCATTAAAAACAGCCCAAAGCAACGTATCTTACACACCTAACATGTATACGTTAACGCAGTAGATTTCCTTATTATTAAACAAGGTGGCAAAAACAGACATTTTATCCATGGTCCATTTTTTGAGACAGTCTAAGATTTAAAACTTTGTATTTATATTAAAAAAAAATTAGTATTGGGTGGCTTAATAAAAACAGGAATTATAGTTGCAATTGCAGCTATGAAGCAAGTCAAATCCATACACCAAAACAGAAGAAAAATGTCACACTGAGGTACTAGGATGGCAAACTGAGCAGCTTCAAGCACTGGGGTCTGCTCACTGTTAGTCCATCATCAGTGCCAGTGACTGCCAATGACTTTGTTCAAATCCACACACAAGAACATGCTTTGTAGTAACTACTCAAGCATTAAACAGGAAGCCTCCTTGCAATTTAGGAGAATTCATGTTTTGCTTTGTTTTTAAATTCTTCTTCTCAGCAATCTAAGAAACAAACACACAAGAAGTAATCACATCCTATGGAAAATGCTCCAATGGAAAGCAAAAATGCTTCTAATTCCGCATGGCACACGACGACACGAAGAATGAATCTCTGCTGTACCTTTACGTGCTGTCGTGCAGCGCATGAAGCAAGAGGAAGACTTCTCAGACTGTCATTTATCAGCCACTGCCAGCCCTCTGAAATGGTAAGGAATGCACATGGTATTACTTTCTCACCTTATAAACTTCAGCATTTTCTCTCTTACAGCAGGAAAGTATAGCAGCCATCCATATTCAGTTACTTCCTGCCTTTCCAAAATTAACAAGGTTGTGCATTCTGGCTCATTTTACAAAGTACACAGAGCAAATGCTGTCTGATAATGCTAAAAACTAGACAGGGAAAAAGACTGCAAACAACACAAATCTTCCGCAACATCTCTGAGCAGATTTCTGTATCTTTCTGACATTTTATTTGTTAGCCCACTCAAATTTGCTGATCCTCACTGTTCCTTTGTAAAACACCACTCTCTGATGTTTTACAGCTTAATGAAAATGAAGCTGTATTTACTCGAAAATGAAAGGTTATTTAAAACACCACGTACCAATTATTGGATCTCCTTTAAACGGCATTTTTGACAGTGAGAGCTTTTCAATTAAAGTGCAGACTGTAAGAAAACAAATTTGGCAATCAGATAAATAATAAAAAATACAATTGGCAGCTCCTTTAAATACACAGCTACATCACGTGACATTGGCATTCATTTTAAACTGAAGAAAATTCACAAAGTCCAAGGCGCGTTAGTTGTCAGGTCTTTGTTATTTTAAGTTTACACTTCCATGAGTTTCAAACTTATGGAATAGTATTCTTTTAGGACTTCAAGTTGTTTTGAGGAATAGAAATGAACACACTAAGCACTGCAACATTTTGCTATAGAAGCAACTGACCGCACTGCTCAAATGAGAACTCAGCACTCAGGGAACTCACTGCCTTCCACCTCCTGGTGACCAGATGAAATAAAACACAGGTCAGTGCAGAATCACTATCAGATTGCTTTAGAGTTGGTGGAAAGCAGGGAGAGGACAGAACAAGCTACTACATACTGCCACTTTTTTGTTTCTCTCTGCCCCCATCTTTGAACCTTACTCCAGCCTCTATAAACAGTTCGTCATCTTAGTTCATAACCAACTCACTGGGTTCTAAACCCACTCTTCAATTCAGTCCTCACTATGGCAATGTCACACAATCAGACTCCCTGCCCTCAAACACCTTTTGCTACAGTATGGCAGCTTCTTCGCTGACACTTATTCACACACAGATTAAGCACAGTGCAACTAAAGCCAAGTCTCTTAGGGTCCTTCCTCAGTCCTCTAAGCTTCTTGTGTGCTCTTCTGTTATTGAGACCATCCTCTTCATTAGACACGCATGCAGCTTGTGGAACGTTTTCAATTCTCTTATTCTACCTATGCAGCCCTATCTTGCCAAAATGCTGCCATTCCTACTTCTCAAGTATATGAAATATTCAGCTGCTGAGCAGTTAGAACAGATGATGAAGACCAGCAGTTGTAAATACGTTCTTTCAGCATCACCATGTCACATCTGTAAACTCACTCAAAGACAGAGAGCTCCCCCTGCTCCTCCACTCCTCCCATTAGATTGCCTTCCAACATTGGTAATGATTTAGTTTACACACTAAGTTTGAAGATGGGATTTAAGTCATCCCAAGTCAGAATCTGCTATCTAGCACTTCCCTCATTCAACGAATAAGCAGGAAACTGAAGTTGGCATGATTTCCTTACCCACTCAAGTTACCTACTTCTCCCTGCAGTGCCCTTACTTCTCACCTTGTTTCTGTACATTATCATCATTGAACTCCTCATCATTAATGTAATACAACCCCTCCCACAAACTCTTGTTTATACAGTCTTTATTCTTCACCTTTGCATACATGTGTATTACGATCAACATCATTAGTTACATGATCACACCTGTCTTAATAGACTGACCACAACTCTTCTGGAGAGGAATTGGAAAATATCAGGGAAACCAAATTCAACCCCGAATAAAATTACTTTTGCTCAGCAAGTGAAGTGTGTGACAGAAACCAGGAACTGCCTTCAACTCTTACACTGGGTTTACTCCCAGTTGTGCTGGTAAATAATATTCTGCCATATCTGACTTCTGATAAGCTTTCAAATCCCGTACTTTTAATTACTATGCATACTTTATTTATGCATTTAATATAACGTGTGCAAAACAAACTGAAGCGAGTTAACAGAAGAACTGTGTATTGCACATTTTCTGTTTCACACCTCTGCAGTGATACTTACCAGCTGGTCTCATCAGCTCTCCACCTAACCCCCTGCAAAGCAAAAAGGAGAGGCGCTGTCACGAGCAGTTTGAGGAAGAAAGGGTCTCTACACCATTTTAGGCAGCAGATCACATAAAATCTTCAACTTTCTTAACTTACCAACGCAAACGTGCTTCTTTTTAAATTAACTGCTGTCTTGTTGTGACCTCAGCATGACATAAACAAGGCCTTCCTGAGTAAAAAATTAGCTTTCTGCTTCTGAAGAATGTAAACCCTATCATTCTAATTTTCAATGTGTATAATAAAGGATTGCCAAGTTCATTCTTCTTTTCCTCTAATTGCTTCAGAAGCATTACAAACTTTGGCAACTTTTCCGCCATACAGCTTTTGACTTCCACAACTGAAAAGCAAATTACATATGAAGTTTTAGCAAAATCTTCATTTCTGGAACATTACATGGAAACGTTGCTTACCAGTTCCCATTTTTACAAATTTCAACTGGTTCAGTTTCCTGGCAAAGTTTCTCACCCTTTTCCCTTCATTCTCTTTTTCCCTGCTAAAGCCCTCTCAGATGATTCTGCATTCAACACAAAAAAAGCAGTAAAAATTCCAACTTATCAGAAGGGGAGGGAAACAAAAGGCCTCAGACACTTCAAACCATCCTGAAAAAGGGTACATCACATAAGAATGGTCATACCAGCTCAGACCTGAGGCCTACCTATCCTGGCTTATTAACCTGGCCACTGGGCCCCAGGAGGAAAAAGTCTGGGCTGAGGCACAGAGCAGAGCTGGAGAAGCATTGTGCAACTGCAGGACCTGTTTCCATTCCCCAGCCTGTCGCGTCTCTGGGCAGAGACCTGTCTGTCTCCTCGCACCACTAAGCAACATCTGCTGGTTCCCTGGATATCCGCAAGGCATCATGAGCATTGCTTGGGGTGTTCTGCTCCGTGTCACCTCTGTGGCATAATATCCCATTTTTTGAACCTTTGACCCCTGCCCTTCCTCCGGATATTTCCTCCCTTATTCCTGCCTCCCTTCACTTCTGTTGGAACATTTCCTCCCTGAGGTGTGCCAAACCCATAATCACCTGTTTGTATGGCTACGCTCTGGCAGAAACTGCCAGCAGGGGGGAGGAACTACAAAGGCTTTCTGTTTATTTGTGTTTTTTGTTTTGTTTTCCAAAAAGAACTTTTTCTTCCCTCCTACCTCCCACAGTAAAATTAGTAGCTGTGCTCCCAAGGCAAACCATAGCAACCCTAACAACTCCAAGAACTTTGTTCTCCAATTCATCCTTTCACAGGAGCTTCAAAAGCCCCAACATTTTAAATGAGTTTTTCCATTCCATGCAAGTAGGCTCCTCCTGTTACACGCACTTGGGTTTCTGACTCAACATTCTCACTGGTTTTTCAGGTGATGGAGAGGTGCCAACTCAACACTATTTCAATGTGCCTTAGATCAGCATTCCCTTTAATTGGCAAACTTTTGCTTTCAACAATCAATACATTAAGCTCTAGGCAATGCTCTATGGCTCAGTATATCATCATAGCAAGCAAGAAGAGAAGCCACATCCCCATAGTGATAAGCTCTTTGTATTATCTACCCCACCTTCCTGCCACGCTGTCTGCTCTCCAACTTCTAAAAAAATTCAATTAGAAAACAACATGATGTAAGGAGTTGATACAGTGGCAAAAATAGAAGAATATGGCAAGGGTTGCTTCCTCTTCAGTGTTTCTTTTCCCTTCATTTTGTACCTCACCCATTCCTCGTCTTTTGTCTTACTGTAAATGAGTATAAAATAATGATCTTGTGAATTTGTTTGGTGTGCAACAAAGTCTGCTGATGTAAGAATTCAGATATGGACTTTGTTTCAACTACAAAGCAAGAACTGAGTCACAAAGGCTGCTCTTCTCCACTTCTTCTGACTGCCAACAAGGAAGTCAGGCCACTCAAAGCTACTCTTATGTTAATAACTTGACAGCTATCCCTTCCTTTGGCATCACATCAAGTTCATTTAATTTCAGAGTTTAGAGCTTCACTGAGGACTGTTGGCCCTGTGGAACACGATGAATGGTGACAGTGAATTGCACATCAAGATTTCTACATAATGCAGAAACTACAATCAGATCTATCTGCAAAGGCACTGCCATCCTGTGTTCTCTGCACAAATTTTCATGCTGTGTCTTGCCTACACATCACCATATGTCTGACAATTTCTCTCTTCTTTTTCTTTTCCACAACACATACATATTTCAATTTTAGGAACTGAGACTTCTACTGTAACTCTAAATCTTTTCTCAGTCAGTGTTTACTTTGTCAAACAAGATGTGCACCTTCTTATTAACTTTATCTTCCCCTGCAGTATGTCACTAAATTAAATAGATACGGATCTACCTATTTCAGAGATTCAGAATTTTGCTGTACTGTCAGTATTTTCTCCTTTTTGTTCCAAAGACACATCTAGAAGTTACATCACATTCACAGCTGTACCTGTTTCAAGGTTTATTTATTAACTCAGTCTGTAAATTGATTGATGCAGTGCCCAGGTTCCATTAGCTCCAGACTCTTCTTCCCATGTGCAATTCCATAGAAATGTTTCTCTCCTAGAAATATTCTGGAACTAATTACAACTTATTTGTGGAAAACACTCAAAATACATAATCCCTTATTGAATCAATGGATTAAGATTGCTGATCTAAGCAAGCCAGTATATACTGTAAAATTACACAGGCATGAATCAGAACTGTTTCCAGTTCATGTCCAAGTTCAAGGTACTTCTGTAGATTTCTAAAATGGTATTTAAAACTCAATTTTTGGGAAGAGTTCAGAATTCATCTTTATGACTATAAAAATAACATTAATTGAAACAGTTCAAATAAATAGTATCTGTGTTTTCATATACATCCAAATCTGGATTTAAAGCTACTGGAACATCTCAAAATATTCAACTGCAAGTACTCAGTTTCCAGAAAGCCAAGTAGAGTTTTCACACCAACATGAGCAGTAGCCAAGCATTTGGGATCAATCTGCCCCACACAGGACTGAGGTATCTTAAAGGTCCACTCTGTCCATGTACAGGGCCTACAAACTGGCTTTATAAAAGGTACATGGAGGCAGCAGGAGATACCTTTAAGCTTAGATTAAAAAATAAAAAAAAACATCCACTTAATGAAGCTGCTACAGTCATCCTCTAAAGATGCAGAGAATATTAAGCTGACAAACACCTGCTTTATCTTACTGTAAACTCATATGCTGAGTGTACAAATTTGTACTGTATTCTAATACCAGAAAACTACACGAAATCCTGGCTCTAAAGAGTAAATTTTCCCAGAGACTTCAACTGGTACCAAAAAAAAAAATAAATCACCTTACAGCTCCTTCAGGTGAATGAAACCATACAGCATAAAGCATTATTTTGCAACAACAAGAAAACTGAGCAGAAAACAGCAGGAAGCATTTCACATGATGCCCTTTTTTACATGCTCTTCCTTGCCTTGTCCACAGTGCTTCAAGTAAGGCATAGCACCACCATCCAGCAGTTGTATTATTTCCAGCAATACCTCAAACAATCCCTTCAAAACATAGGATGGCATAAACTCCTTGAACCACCACGTTACTGGACACAAAAAGTAGTTTAAACTTGGAAGAATTTTTAAGATGAACTTTGTTGCCAGGCCAGACTTATTTCCTGATTAAGTTTATACATCCAAAAAACTCTTTTGCATAAATGACTGCCAAGAAACACATCTGCCCTGAAACCATCAAGATTTGTTGCAGCCTTAAAGGTCTTTGCAACGAGAACAACTTTCCTTTGCTTGCTCTTGCCAGCTCCCACAAGGCCACTTTACTCTTTTGGAAAAGCTGAAACACCGCAGATAACCGTTCAACTTCCATAGGTTACTATGTAAAATAAATGAAGCCTGCTGCTCTGCCATAGCTGACACGTACACATGCAGCCAGCCTCTGCATACGGTACAAGAATGAACCCGAGAAAAACTCCACATGCAGCACATTGCAGCAACTGAATCATCCAGTGTGGGAGTCGCTCATAAACACTGTGCTTCCTGTCACAGGCAGTTCTGCTGTGAACCCTGAAGGCCCAACAACAGCCCATTTACTGAAATACACAAGTGAAATGCAGCTACCTGGAAGAAGGGCAGTCAGTCTGTCTGCAGCACTTCCATCTCCATCCCTCAATTATCTTGTTACAACAACTCTGTGTATTAAGAGCTATATTGCCAGCCTCAGAAATGGCTACAAGAGAGGAGAAAAAGCTCTACATGTGATGCAGGTGGATGTACAGCCAAGAGTCTTATCTTAGATGATGCGTTTTTAAAGAATCTTAACAATTATTAAAAAAAAATATTGAGAACACTCCAATACTGAGAACAAGCAGAAAGGCCTTAAATGCTTTACAGAAGAGTGTCTGCTATGAGAAAAGGTTCCATGCTGGTTCAACAAAGCAGGCTGACTACTAGCAGCCATGTGCTCTTGCCTCAAGTTTTTATGTAAAAAAGCGATGTTTAAAACAAATAACATTTTTTTAAAGATTATTTTTATAACTATAATACAGCCCATAAAGCACAGAACAGACAAATGCTCTAGGAGGCACGGTTTGCATGGCTTCACTGCCTTGCTATAATTAGTGATCATTTAATATGGAAAACCAGGCCCACTGTGCAATACTCAGCTGGAAGTGCATATGCAAATGTTGAAAGCAACCAACTCCTCAAGACAAACCAGTGCTTCAAATGTGTCAGAAGCAGAGCTAATGGAAGGAAGTGCTGGCTGGATGTGCCTGGACTTGTGTTCTCCTTTTTCAGCACACTACGGTAAGTCCAGAAAAACACTTATCCAGGAAGGCAGAAAGACTCTGACATTTTTCAAAGATTTTAATAAAAAGCAGAGGACAACACTGTCTTCAGTTAGCATTAAAAAATTTGAATAACTTCAAATGTACCCAAAATTCAGAGACTGTGCAGTGCAACTTAAAACCTCGCCTGCGTCCTGTCTGAAGGATAATTCATGGACATTATTCCAAACCAAGTTAAAGGCATTACAAAAGATGCTACACAATGTAGGAGGGATGGCTGAACGAAGGTGTCCATTACAGCACTGTGGCTTTGACTTTTTTGACATGAGCTACTTCAGCATTCAGTGGAATCCTATGAGTTGGGCAATCAGCATCACCACAGCCTATTTTGCAACTCAGCATCTACAAATTACAGTTTTGATAAAAATGACTGAATTTTTACGCTTGATATGTTTTTATCTTTCTCACAGGCCAAATTAGTGTGTGAAAGAAGCTTGATCAACACATTGACATCCACTTAATACAATAAAAGACAGCTGTTTTGCTGCCAGAAGTGAAGGCAAAATATCTCATCATCAATTGCACCGTGTGAACAGACCTTTTGCTACAGGAGTTTAAAAACTAGAAACACAAATAAAACACACAGGTTTTCAATGTCCCTCTAAGCCATTATTACACTGAAAATTCCCAGTAGCAATTTCTCAAATGGAAATCTTTGGAATATTACGTGCAAGAATTACTCACTGTGAAACAAGTTTGGCTTGTTTCACTAAATGCTTGCCCAGCAATACTCAAATAGCTGTTTTGTTTTTATAACCTAGTTTATTTTTCTTGTCCAATTTTAATATGCACACCAATATTTTAAAATATGGATTATATCAGACATCTGTGTCTCTGCCTAAGCATGAGAGTAAACAGCAGTGAATCAATTTTACTTGGAATTGAATTTTAGGTCTTATCTAGGACGAAAATATTTCTGTAGGCATCTTATAAATACCATTAAGTGCAAGAAGTGCACATTATGACAAAAACAAATTACACTCAGGCTCCACCCTGACATTAAAGAATTTACCGGAGCCAAGACAGCCACCCACAAAGACACTAATATGCAGTACCAGCATTTAACCCATCCTCTCGTACGAGCTAGCTTTGGAATGAAGGTTCATAGTACCGCATACAGCCTTGAAAAAAGTAAGTGTTCACTCTTTTTCAGGAAGGTTGAGAATATGAAAACTGACATAAAAATGATGTATAAATAAAAATTACACACAAAAAAAGCTAGCTAGGATCCTACTGCTCTATTATTTACAGGAATATCATGCATAAAGAAGTGAATTAGATAAATGCCTTAAAACTCCAAGAGTTTGTCAGTTAAAGAAACAACTCATTTGCATGTCAAATCATTAGGGAATACAAGTCATTAATTATGTTTTGTATTCCTTAAATTTATGAACTAACCCTGAAGTCACATACCAGCTCTAATTCACATTTATTTAACAGTTAAGTAGGCAAGTTCCCTTTACTTCCTGGAAGCTTCAATAAATAGAACCTTTTGTAATACTTCTGGCCTGTTCATCACACAGGATTCTAGAATTTAGCTAGAAGCTCCTTTTAAAAAGAAAAAGCCATACTAACTTTGTAGTGACAGGTCATTTCTACCATACAAGTACTATGGTACAGCTGAATAATAGGAAAGAAATCCATTACGCACTGCTGGAGCCATGGCTTAGTGTGCATATTGCTCCACATTCTTTCCTTTCTTTAACTATCTCTATCACAGCATTGAGACCAGTACTTAC
>JAPSGF010000021.1:2813626-2836841 GCA_035772895.1 Perdix hodgsoniae | reverse complement strand
ATACTGTAAGGGAAGGGCTGCTGGGGAAGGGTTGGTTAATCAGTGGTTGCTATCTCTGAATTCTCCAAATGATTTCATTTTCTTAACGATGAATTTAGACTTCAGCATGTAGTATCACCAAATAAAATGGGATAGCTTGTTCACCACTGATTGTTATCATACAAAAATTCCGTTGAAGAGATGTTCAATAAGATGGGATTTCCATAATTATCCTCAGGAAGCTTTCAATGGATCAGACGCGGAAGGAAAATTTATAGTGAAGTTAATCTTGCATTTATACCTATTATTCTCTTCTGCTAGTTTACACAAAGCATGGGTGATCTCAGCACAGGCAAGAATTGCCCCGTGGCGTGTGTGCAGATCTATGCCCACTGATAAAGGCAGCAGTCTTGGCAAAACTGAAAGAGATTAAATAATTATTTTATTTAAACAAAGCATATTGACAGATTACAGTTCCAAATGCAAATATGTTGGCCTAGAAATAACGTGGGAAAACCATTTCTTGAAAGTCTGGCCAACAAATCCTCATTATTATCTGAAAAAATAGCTTTAAAAAGTAAATGAAAAAGCATACTAAACTATACCTACAGAGGTCACACTTACAACTAGCTCTGTGTTTGGAATCAATTAAAAAATACACTTGCTATGAGACACTGGATTGGCTAAGCAGTAGAGAACACAAGGTTTGTAGTCACTTCCATAGTTTTACTTCCATGTACACTGCCACTGCCACTTCCCTAACCTGCTTTAGGGAGTCCAGGTAATATCTGTAAGGGTTTCAGCTGCTGTCTTTCACACATAACAGAGAGCAGCTGGAACATTCTTGGAATCTTGAATGCACCAAGCAGTTCTGAATTCACGCTATGAAACCTTTGATTCCATACAGAGCAATCAAAAGGAATTCCTCTGAAGATGTCAGACGAGATGAAACAGATTTGTTCTCCCATCTCCATCATTATGACATCAATGCATCAACAAAACAAAGGTAGGAATTTCAAGGCCAGTGGCCCGAACTGTTGCAACAAAACTACACCCCTTTGTTCATCTCACAGCAGTGCAGTCCTGTGCAGTCAGGCTACAAAAGACCAGTCTCTAGATTAAAACCATCTGGTAGTTTTTCTACCATTTTGCATGAAAATTGAAAGCTGGCAAAGTTATTAAGAGTCAATACACCATATTAAACTGTAAGAAAACTCTTATTTTTTATTAAGTCATGGTGCCTGTTTAAGTCATTCTAATGTGTTTTGTTTTTTTTTGCTGTTGTTACAGGAGCTAGAACTCCTGATATGACACACTGTGCAGAACATGTTATGAATTACCTACCCACATTTGCCATGTACTCAGGAGCCCGTGGGGTAAGGTTATGCAGAGCCTTGGTTGAAAGTTCTCGAATAACACTAAAGATGTAAAAGAATAAAAAAATAAAGAGAAAAACCCATTCAGGAAGGGATTCCTGTCCACAGCCAGATAAAGACCCCAGAAATATTGAAGAAAATAGTATTCTCTGTTAATCTTACCCTTCCCTTCTTAAAAAAACAGTCAACAAAACAACCCAGCAGACCAAACAGACAGCCTACAGCTAGCTTTTAGCTATATGAATAGAACTTACTGCTGAAAGAGACAAAGAAAAACATACTGGATGGTAGAACCTGAGGGCTCATTCTATGCATTGGCAGGGACACTGCAGTAAACTATTATTATTTCTCATGATGCAAACTATTATCAGCAGTGATATAATCTCATTTGTGTTATATGTACACATTTTAATCTTCGTGAACATTGAATATGACTAAGCTCTATCTCCATGCATGAAATCAACTTTAATTATTATAATTGTATGGTGATGGTGTTTACCCCTCACATACACTATACAGCATATAAATGTATTTTATTAATCTATTGGCAGATTGAGGTCATGGCAAAAAGGCAAAATTCATAAACACACTTTAAATGACAATATGCTAGGAGGTATGGACGACATCTACTTCTTCTTGTCCAGTTTCCTTCAGTCAAATAGCACACAAAACGTGCTTTAAGTAGCACGCATCACAGGCAGAAAAATCAGTTCCTGGATGTGAGCATAATTAGACTTTATGAACTTACCTATCCCAGTGGTTAATCTTCATGTTAACTAAATGATCGATCATTGGTTGTGTATACTCAGGAAAGCCAGCAATATACACACTGAAAAAGAAGGTTCATATGATAGAGTACAGAATCAGTACGTGCGTATTTTAATACAAGCTGCTTCAAAGAAAAAAATCCTAGTTTTAAGGCAATAAAACAATTGTTTAACCATGCCTTATCCCAGATGTGATGCAGCTAAAGGAAATAATACAATGGTAATCACTTTGCAAGCATTGTCAAATATTTAAATCACTTTTGCAAAAGTTTTTCACGTTCTCTTTGAAAACATTACGCCAACAGAAAGCCTGACAGCAATGAAAAGCAAAAATAAACACACAGTTCCCATTGTTACATTTCAGAAAACTCAGAAGTGTTTATTAACATCCATAATAATTTTAGATTGGAAAAATGTGTGCTAAGACATAAGGCAAAGGACACAATAAAATTTAATTATAGAAACGTGCTTAATCTTCCTAAATACTGTGATTTAAAATTGAGTAACGGTTTTCAATCTGTTCTCTTTAAAGATCAAAGATGCAAAAATTGTGACAAAAAATACTAAAGGTGCAAAGTGAAGACCTAAGCTGTGAAGGAATGCCAGAAGGGATTAGCTAGGCAGCCAGGGGAACTATCTGACTTCACAGCCAACTTTTCAATCTTCAGAAGCATCAGCTATTGAAAGCTAAGGCCAACAGAAGTGAATTGTCTTCTCATTACATCTGATGTAATTTCAGTAGTCTTGGAAAGCTAAACAATCAGTAGAATGTGTGTGAGTCAAGATGGTAGGGACAAAGGGACAAAATTAAGGACACATGAATTACCCTAATTTCACCTTTCCATTTTTTGTGTGATTAACTTTGCAAATTTAGCAGTGTTTCAGAAATACGTGTGTAAAGAAAGAAAAGTAAAACCTAAATACTGTTGCACGTTAATGCACTAATATCCGTGTAACTGATGAGAAGAACAGTAATCCTTAAATCCACAGCACAGACCTCAGCCACCTGAGCCACACAACACGAAGTACCACCTCTGGAGGGAGGTCAGACACAACCTGCCAGCTCACTGACCAGCTGCTGCCAGCAGAGAAGTGGCAAAATTCATTGCTCTTCTGTTCCACAGTTAAGATTTGTGTACTGTGTGTTAAGATTTGTTAAGATACTGTGTGTTAAGATTTGTGTACTTGTGTTACTGGGATCAGTAAGTTGATAAACTAAATAGAAATATTTAGTTTATCAACTTACTGATCCCAGTGGCTAATCTTCATGTTAACCAAACGATTCCTTAACTCTACTTTAACACAGCCCAGAACTCCAGAAATCACAGCCTCTTTAATCCCAGTTCATACAAAATAGGAGTAGGTTTCCCCATTCATCCCCATTAACAGATTTGAGCTGGAGGTTCCAAAGAACATCTGGCAAAGTCTCCAAAGAACAACTGGCGTGAAAACTTGTGTAAAAAGACACAGATTTTGAAGGATATAAGCAACACATACACACACAGTCCATATATCTAAAAAAAACGTCTGATACAGGCTCTCTCTATCACTTATTATCAAAAAAATACTCTACTGTAGAAACAGGCATGCATTTATCAAGCCTTAGTAGCTCCCAGTAGACTCACTAGCACAGACTTTCACAGCTGCATGGTTTCCTTTCACACAGTGGCATCATATTGGCACTCCCAGTGTCTCAGGATTGGTTTTTATATGGGTCAGGGAGAGACAGCTGAAGATTCTAGATGTGGAATATGAATCTCAACTAGCTTTTTCCAGCTACATAAACAATTCCACCACCTAAAGGCATACTGATCAGAAAGGTCCATTTTTTCCTACCACATCATAAGGATACTTGTTTTCTGTGCAGCCAAATACTTGCTTACGTGCTTCTGCTTTGATGTTAACTCAGACAAAAATAAGGAAATAATTAAGTATTGACCCAAGTAATTATATCCTGTCTGAAAAGCACATGGGGAAGATTTTAGCAAGCAGTGTAATGGATGAGATGACAAATAATTTACCAAGAGCTTGATTAACACCACTGGACGGCGTGGTCTCAAAGAACCACACTACGAACTGCACACTCCTACAGAAACCCTCCAAATCACAGCAGAGCAGTGAACGAGCAGGTGAGACAAAGGTTAACAAATGTGCTCTGAACAAGTAGGGCCAACACAACGTTCAAACAAGAGAGAGTCAGCAAAAACGGTGTGCGCCAATCCTGCACATTTTCAATTATTTTTTTAACTTGTATAGAAAGGCAGACTTGCAGGAGCCCCATTGGCACAGCACAGGGCAGCAGCACACGCTGAGCCCTGCGTGCACCCAGCCCGGCTCGGCAGGCAGGAGAGCTGGGAAGCGTGTGGGAGGAGGGTGTGGAGCACGGAAGGAAAGACAGTGGGGGAAAGGTGAAGACGGGCACAGACCAGAGTGATTATCCACAAAAAGGACAAGATGGAGGTGGAAAAATCAATTAAAAAAGAGCCACGGAGGCAGAGAGGCATTCAGTGCCAATTATCTTTAAAAAAGTGTTCATTAGAAGCTACGAAGGTAGAAGGAAGCAGAAGGCACCACATCTTTCTTTGCTGTTTCTATTCCCAAAGAACCAAATCTCTTCGAACCTTTTGAACCTACTGGCTTCCACGAGCAACACACAGCTCCACAGGGCCGTGTATCTTACCTATCTCAGAATAGCCTGAATCACCTTCTGTATGCACCCACCTCTCTGCACTGCCCACAGAGAGTCCAGACAGCTGGGCTAGACTGTCTGTCTTACTGAAGGTAGGACCCAGCCCTCAGCCTTTTTCATCTTCTAGTGAGGAAGTGCAACCTTTGGTTCACTCAGGCACCCTGTGCACAGAACTTGCACCCCAAGTCCCCTTCCTTCAGCTTTCCTTTATTTGCAGGAAGCTGACCAGAATAGCACACAGCATTCCACAATGAGCCACTGATTTATAACCACCCCACACCAGTGCTGGCACTTCTACTGTGCTTTTGCACGCTCCACATTGCAGTTTGATTTCCAAAATGGCTTAGAGTTTCAGTGCACTGCCTAGGAGTAATATCAGCATATCTGAATTAAGGTTCTATGCAGAGACAACAAATTCAACAACCTGTGCAAAGTTGTTTTTTTTTCTAAATGGACATAAATTTGTTGTTGTACCCATGTTGGAATCTTATCTGCAATTGTAACAGCCATCCTTTTGCTGCAACTCTTCAAAATCCCCTGATCTTCCCTAGTCTTTACGTGCCCAGGTAGCTTGGTGATGCCAATGAATATTGCCTCTTGCTTGCTTCCTTCAGTTTCCCTCTATAAACAGATCATGTAGGAAAGTCGGAGAAACATCACGGTCACATTTTCACCATGTCTAAGGCATAATTTGCAGTTTGATGCAGAAAATAGAACAACCAAATCTCCATTTATTAAAAAATAATAACAGATGCAATACTCAGTAAGGTCAAGCAGTCAGACAAGTATTTCATTAACTTACCTTATGGACAGGTAACAGTTAACTCTGTTCCCAACAGCAAAATAATCAGCTGCAGTCAGAATGTCTATGCCATGTGGAAAAGTGCCCTACAAACATTCATGGAAGAGAGGACAGAAAAAAAAGAGAATATTAAAAAAATGGAAAGTATTTCTGAATATGCAGCACATGGAAAATTACTTCCCACTGCTGTCCCAAGTTCTGGAAAATACGTTTTTATTTCTAATTTATAGTGATATCACTTAAATCACTTGTACTGAAGACATAAAGGATATCAAACAGTGGAACGTCTCGCTGCCTTTATAAGTCAATGATAAGCAAAGCAAACAGCAGCATGTAACAAACTGTGCAATAGCAACTCAGCACCTCCAACTCAAAGCCACGTAGATTTGGTGAACGCAGTATATGTGCACAAAAACGATCTCTCCAAAGTTTAGATAAACATAAACACCTATTTGAATTACGTGAGGGAACACACTTCTGTGTTATGGAGTATAAATGGAGAGAGTAAGCACCAGAAAATAATATCCACTGCAAGTAAAATAAATGGAAGTTCAGTTACTTTTGTTTCTCACATATTTTCATATGCTTTATGAGTTATTTGTTAAAGAATTAGGAATTGATTGGGTTTTTTTAAACCAATAGGTTTGGTTCCTCGCAAAGCCCAACATATTGAATCCTACAGAAGAATGATGCTTCTGACATCACTGCTCAAAAAGCTGATATTGGAGAATTAATCATCGTTCTAACTGACATCACCCAAAATTTGCCTTTTTAAAATATAAACAACATAGTGAAATGTCAGATATTCAGGATTTTGATTGGTTATGACTGATTTAATATGGTATTACGCAGCATGGCTGTGCTTTCGGATGGAGAAGGCAGAACAGCCTCCACAAGTCATAATTAAATGCAAATGGAAAACAGCCAACTGAAAGGAACTACGCTCATTTACAAAAGAGACAATCATATGATATTTAAGCAATAAGACTATGTGGAAGTACAGGTTCTGGATATGATACACTTTTGTTTGTTTACAGTTCACTCTTCCCTTCCACATGAGGTTGCAGCCATGCAAAAATAGTAGAATATATCTTTAGATCTAAGCCTGAATAATTAAAGAAGCATATACTGCAAGCAGTGGGAAGCTGTCAGTTACTGCAGAGGCCTTTTTCTGGGAAACATACCACAACTGTCCAAAAAACCAAGGCCTATAATCTGACTGAAGCAAGGGTAGACAGAATATTTATGGCTTATTCCAGACACCACCTGAAAGACCTGGTAACTCCAAGATTAAATGAATGCACTCTCCATAAGCCTAATGAAACGCTGATTAGAGAGAAAAAAGGACACATGAGAAGTATGATTTGTAGCCAAAAAAATGCCATCCAAGGAAAGATGTTAGAACATACATTGCACATAAGGAAAAGCACAGCTAAACGATTTCCAGTCTAGCTGCCAGCTGAACCATGCTCTTTGTGACTGGGCTGTGCCAGTTTGGTGCTGTCTCACCACAACTCAAAGTGCCACAGTGCGTGGCAGAGAGGCAGTGAAATTCCTAAAACCGAGTTCAAGAGTGCTGAGCCAACAGTTTCTATTCTGTCAAAATACTCAAAACTTAGTGCACGTATCAAGATTTATACTAGAAAAATCTGAATTTTTCAGAGTTCTCCCTTACATTAAATTACATGTTATATGTGTATGTGTGTATATATTTATAAGGCTTATTTTTCTGTGGCCATAAGAGCAACTTCTCAGATTCAGAACACGTGGCATTGCAAAGGTGAAGCAGGCAGTAACCGGGAAGCAAGCGAGGTCAACTTCTTTTCTCCACCTATTTAGTACCAGCACTGTTACTTCAGATGGAGAACATGTTTTAGCTTCTTCCAATTCAGAGAAAAGGTGACTCTTTCAACACATTACATCCAGGAGAAGTACCATAGAGGGTGTATCCACTGATGAAGTAATCCTTTTCCTAGGCAGTAGGGAATAGTTCAGTCAATAAAACTTTTGAACCTCTACAGGAACCAGCTGGGAGACTGACTCCGCTCTTCATGCCATGGAAACCTATTACCCCACTACAAACTCCTCCTTAATATTTCAGAATATTTACTAAATTTGCTGAATATCCCATCAGTACTAAAAATGCAAATAACTCAACCAACCAGTGTCACTAATTTCTGGCTGTAAACTAACTTAGACTGAACTCTACCTGCTAAGCAATAATAAGAAAAAAAAACTCTACAAAACTGTTCCTACATGAAAGCATTTCTAAACCTACAGCACTAGGAGCCCTGTCCCACCTGGAACTGCAGGCACAGAAAGGTGTTTACTTCATTCAGTGCCTCATCATGTGGAATGAGTAGGAGTCGCTTTGTGATGACTAACCCTAACCTCTCCAGAGGAGTAACTATAGGCTATAGGGAGGAAGCAAGTTGGCTCCTACTTATCACAGACCTAGTTGGGTCAGGTCATCAAAAATACTTACCCTCTTCCTGCTGGTCTCGCACCCTTTCTCTGCTATTAACCTAATTCTATCTAGAAATCCATACAGTACTTCAGGACACACTGCTTAATAACCATAGCTCTAAAGGAATGATATGCTGGCTCGTAACAGAGATCTTCAGGAATGATATCTGGGAAAGCTAGACACAGCATTTCAACAAAGATCCCTTACAGAATGGCTTACAGAAGAATAAAATACCTTGAATCACGCTCTAAACTCTACGTGCCTTGTTATGTCAGAAGAATTCACAAAATGAACCACTTTGACCCTGTTTTCCTCTACATTGTATTTTCAGCTTCTTTAATTCCTGATGAGAAATGAGAAAACTGAAACTAGAGTCCTTACCCTATTTGTTTCCTATTTTATTTCCTATTTGTTTTCCCTATTTGTTTTTTGCAAATCAGAGTTGTTCCTGCCTTTTAGCTACTTAAACACAGCTATGTAACACAGGAACGTACCACTGTACTTTCTTCAGCAATCTTAGGTACTCCCAAAATTAACAGATTTCTCAAGAACTTGGTGATGTTGTGACATCCTCGTGTTGAAGGCTCACAAACCTAGTTTGTCGTTACACCACCAAACCATAGCAAAGATGCAAAGAGCATGCAATGCAAAAAGATGCATAGCAAAGAGAAGCACACCTCAGCTACTCTGTATCTGCTAACGGTTAGAAAGCCAGCGGAATCATCAAAACTTGTGTTTTTCCTGCTTTAAGGGCACTGAAGTTTACAAGGTGTAGAATGGCTATTTGTGCTGAATTCTAATAACCAGAAAATTCATTTTCTTCCAAAACCAGAACGCTAAAATAAAACCCACATCTCAGGAGAATACTCCGTAAGAGACTGTTTTCTGACAGAGAAAATAAATATTCTGTAACGTTCTTCTACTCCACTTCTCTGAAGCCACGGTTTAATTCTGATTTGAGGTACTACACCTTCACAGTAATCTCCAGGACACACCAATGAATGAAGATGCAGGGAAGTTACCATACCTGTCTCCCAACATTCTCCTGGAAGGCAGCCTAAGGAACAGAGAACAAACACCAAAACGAGTCAGGTTTGCTTTTTGATAAACACCAGATGATGAATTCAAAACACACAACAATATAAATGACCCATGGCTTTTCTTTTTCAAATAAAGTAAGCTTTGTTAATAGAACAAGCCCACAGGGCTTTTTTGTTTCAGCGTCTCTCTGCTCCTGTGTTCTTAAAGTCGTATGTTGCATGACAGCAGAATGCAAGTTTATTAAACCAGTCACACCCACAGAGTACTTTTGAGCCCTGACACAAGGCTTCACACTGGAACTGAAAGTCAGTACCTGAAGACAACAGAAATTGAGCTGGCTCTCATTTGTCCAATGACTTCAGCATCGCTGGATTATAGTAGGCAAAGTGTGATTCTTGGTCAATCAATACTTTAGACAAATAATATTAAGAACACAAAACTTATTGGAAAAACACAGTCTGAAACCATGTTGAAACACCGATGTTACAAAGCCTAAAGATTTCTGTGCATTTGTTGTTTTGTGTTGAAGAAACTCAAAATATCAGCAATTTCAATATGACTGTCAAGTTAATCTCTCTACGAGTACCGCATATGGAATAAAATCTACTCTATATTCCATGAATCCCTAATAACTGTTAAAATTTCACTCTTAAAAAAGCCTAAATTCTTCCTCAAAGAAATATGCAATCACAAGTAGAAAAAAAATGTATCTCAATTTGAAGTCCTTTCAGAAAGAAAAAATCATTATTGAACACTTTTCTTTTGCAATGTCACTTTCTTTACAGTCTCCATGAAGGGACTTCATTTGCGCCTGACAGATGTATTTCATATGCAGGAATATGCTGAAGTCCCAATCTTTTCTGAAAATGCCACAAGAAATTTGTCAAACGAGAGCTTCTCTGTGTCCTACATAAATATGGTACACAGGTTATCCACCTGTAAAACCAAAAGGTTAAGCTCACCAAGGTATCATATTCTGCATATGGAGCAAGCACCCAGAACACAGTGAAGCAAGGCCTCATGAAACCAGTCTCCCACTGTACTTCTGAGCTTAGGTCTGTTTAGGATAATGACTGCAGTTCCTGCAGACCTGCCCAGGCTAGTTGAGCTGCTGCTCACAGCACATCCATTGCAGGACAGCCAGCCAGGCCAGCTCTCAGCAGCTTCCCCTCCTCCTAGGCGGGTTCTGGAGCCCACCTTTGTGCAGCAGTGCCCTGAGCTAGCTGCTGTAGGATTCCCTCAGGTAGCACTGCACGGGCTGTCCTCTGCAGGACTGCAGTGTAGATGCACCCTTGGGCAACACATAAGGCAGCCTTCCAGAACCGGAACATAAGCTGCAGCAATTCCCCACACTTCCTCATTACTGTGTTCTGTAGCCCAGTTTCTGATGCTTTTTCTTTTCTCCCCACTCCTTACCTTTCTACCAACTTACGCCCACAGCCAGGATTTGCAAGGACAACCTTTCAAGTCATCCTCCATCACTTATTCCTTTTTGCATATTTAAGCTACACAGACCCTTTTACTCAGTACTGGAAGGTTTCAGCAAGGATGATGCACCATACCCAAGAGTTTAATTGCTTCATTACAATTTCTTTAAAATATGTACAGGCAGGTGCATGACTGACATGAACTGCATAAAGACTTTCTTTTGGTTAAGATCAAAAAAGAAAATAGTTCTGGTTTCAGAACGGTAAAAGTTTTATTCTGCTTGCAATATATCCCAGCACTAAAAAACTGTGGCAAAATCATTGGAAAAAGCTGTACGGGGGCCTATGGACAATAGAGAAACACAACAGCTACTGAACAAAATGTTTTCACAAAGCTTTTTTTTACTTAATACTGGAATTAAAGAATTTCAGCACTGTATCACTGTTTCATTTTCTAACTCATTGAGAAAGATGATGATGAAGGTGAAGATCCAAATACAAAATCATGGCAGAAGTGGTAAGCATTCATCTGATGTATTTTAAACAACTAATTTACACATTAATTTACATTCAATTGAATAGTTTCTCTATTAAAAAAACATTGATCTTTAATCACGACTTATGGAGGCAGTTGTTAGCTCTGCCTTATGATAAATACATCAATTTCAATTTAGTAGCTTTTGAGGAAAGTGCCCAGTTTGCCTTGAAATGTTGTTTTTAAGTAATAAAACATTCTCTAAGCCATGATTTTAAAGAGTATCAACCAAGCAGAAGGAAAGAAAACCCCTTCTTGAACAAGTCAGTGCAGAACAAAGCCTTATCCAAGGTCTCTTATTCATGCAGTCATACTTCATAATGATTATTCATGGAAGAGTTGCAAAAGTCAGCTCAGAATGCTTTCAGAGCTTCAAAAGAATAGTCAGAGCAGTCTTGTTTTATTCTCCCTAACCTCAGGGTTCAAAATATCTCTATATGCTATTTTGTTTTATTGGTGCTCCATGTTATAATACATTGCATATTGTAATAAATGGAAAATCTAGTAAAACATGTTTATTTAAACAGGTATTTAACTATGCAGTGACTGGGAATAATTAAGACTCCTAGGTATTTTTCTTCAAAACTGTAGCAATGCCTGGAAAACACAAAATATTGCCTTGCCTGACTTTCTAACATTCTTCAATACTTTCACAACTATCCATCAAAACAATTCCAAATTCTGACTGGCTTTAAATCTGAACATACTAAGGAAAAAGAAAGCAAAAAACCTTTTTTTTGACTCCAATGGCAGAGTTCTTGATAGCCTGGTTTAAACCAGGAGAAGAAAGTGACACGAAAACATTTGTGTTATACTCTGTACTCATTTGAGATATGGAAGAAGATTCTATTATTCTGCATTCCTAATGGTTTGCATCGTTCTCAGTTAAGCTGCTTTTGATTTTCTTTAAGGATTTTATCTGAATAAACTGATTTAAATAGCAACAAATGGTAAATTGTACAGTTCCTATAACAGGAGCTGAATCTGAGGGAGAAGCAGCTCGAGTTGTTTGTCCCCCACACACTGTGCAAAGAATACCTGATATCAGCACTCAGCAATCTGCAGCGCCTTAGCTTCCATTCTTTGCTTTAAGCCTATTTGGACAAGGTGCTTTGTGGAGCAGCTGACTCACTTCACCAGCAGTTATTCTGCAGCTTCATTCAATGGCTTAAACCATCATGCAGAGGTGTGGCTACAAAAATACGGATGCTGTCCAGGGAAACCCTCCTTTTTTATTTATTTTTTTTAAGGCATTCACAGGGAAGTTTGTTCTTGCAGACACCTGGTGCTTGGGCAGGCACTGTTTGGCCCCGTGTTTGCTTCACAGGAACAGCTGTTGGTACAGTCATACGGGTCTTTTATTTTTTTTTTCAATTTAACTGTTGAAGCAGGCAACTTTTTTTTCTTTTTACTTTTATTCACAAGAAAACCAATGCAATACGTATAACACACTGACTGAGATCTTCAAAATAAGATGTTCCTCCTTCCTTCCTCTAAACTTCTATAACCTATCCCATACAAATTCCCTTCTCCTAAGAAGAATCATGCAAGCGTTCTTCAATTCTCAACAGCATTAACTATTTTTTGCACAAAAATTCACAGAATAAACTTTGGTGCCAGCCCTATTAAGCAGGCAGCAATCTCTGCCTAACAGATGTACCACTTTCTTTAAAAAAATTCCTAGACCTATGAAAGGAGTTTGAAGGAGAAACGTTTTCTAGCATTTTTCAGCTTACTGCAACTCTAGAGTAATGTGGATGAACAAGCAGAAAAGCGTGTCTTCGTACAGCTCACCATCTTGGTGACCTCCTTACGACCCAGGAGCTGCATATTACAAATCTTTTTGTCTTTTATACTCTGAAAATGCCAAGTAGCTCTTAGATACTTTATCTTATCCACCGTGACCACAGCACAGCAGGCTGTGAATCGTGGCCTTAAATCAAGATATGCAACCATGCATTTTTTCATTTAAAATCCAAATTCACACCATATTTCTTAAGGATTTAAAAAGCATTTTTTTGCTCACATATATTTTACTTATAACTGGAGTCTCAGGTGAATACACAGAGCATGAAATTAAAGAACAACACACAAAAATCCCAAGTTAGAATGTGGTAACTTACAGAAGCAGCTCTTCTGCAATTAACATCACGGTCAAACACTGCCGCAATAACCAGTGCACTGAGGAAATAAATATTGATTGTAAGTACAAGAGTTGTGCATTGTCATCATTTCAACACAGCCTCCCAAGCAGAACACTCACAATTTTTGCTATGGAGCTTATTTCTTATAAATACACACCTAAGCTATAATTTGGGCTGAAATAACCATGCACATTCTAGTTTCTGCAGCTTGTTGTGGACTTTCCAGTTTGTGTTCTACCAAAGGAGAACAGCTTTGAAGCAGTATGCAAATACATTTAACGTCATAGGAAGTTTGATACTTTAAATCTAGCAAGAGTCTAAAAGTTGGACATATCTAACCACTCATGCAAGACTCACTGCAATTTTAACCTAAACTTGGAAATACAGTTTCTCAACATCCAAATACACAGTAAGTCTTATGTAAGGCTTAAGCAAAACTAGAAGTTAAGCAACAGAAACTTTTGTCTATCTGTACAATTATGATCACATGCTTTAAGTACCAAAGACAATACGCAAATAAAATAGCGACACTTCAAAATAAATTGCAAGAAAAAGAAAAGTTGAAGGGTGACCTGCAGATACAGAAGTGTGACTGTACAGAATTATTTCTTTGTGCATTAAGTCTGGTATTCCTTCACAGTCCAATTACTTTTATCTCAATAAAATGCTTTTAAAAAGGTGCCACAGAACAGAAGAGAGAATACATCCCAAGACAAGAAGTCTGCAGCCTTAGGAATCCACCTCCAGCATTCAATTAACTCCAGTGACAAATAAACATCACTTCAGGAGGATCATTTAAGCAGAAAATTATTCCTTTCAAACCCTGAAACTCTTCATTACAGTACTTATTGTCTCCAGGCAAAACAGGAAATAAATACTGGCTGAAAAGTAATTCCAAATAGCTTTGCTTTAGCATAAAGATATTAATTACACTGATAATATCAAACTTCCCTGGGTAGTGGCTATCAGTTTCCTCCAGTGCTGAATACTGTGTTGTTAAAATTCACTGAAATGCATAAACTGAATGTACAGAGGCAGCACTGATTATCTCCATTAAGGAAAACAAGAGACTGAATGCAAGAATGAAATTGAAAATAAACCCCAATGAATTCAATATTTTACTATTGAGGTGAAAAAATTATTCCAAAGACAGTCAGCGCTTTCCTACTGCTATCTGTGTGAGCATCTCCTCTCCTGCCACACAGACATTGTGCAACGACGAGGCAAAAGGAGGTCTTTCTGGGACAGGAAGAGCAAATGTTTATGACGCATTCCATCAGGAAGAAGCTCGCATGGTTGAAAGAAGGCTGGGTCAAACACCATCTTCTTATGTCTGCTGATTTTCTACCCTAGCATACAGAGAAACTTCACAATCTTTTAGAAGAGAACATTTCAGAAGCATATGCTTTTAATTATAGAAGAGAACATTCAAAATGAAAGAACTAGTTGGGAATAATCTTGGAAAGCAAAAAGAAGCCAATTTCTGCCTGAGGTTTCCAATTACTTGGGCTTTATGATAAAACATCATTTTGTCTGTTGTGCAACGTTTCCGTATTGTTCTTTTCTGAGAAAACAAAGACAAAAATCTCATCAGGCCACAAAGATGAGACTGCAGAGTGCTGCCCTTAGTGTGTCAGAGGCACCATCAAGTTAAGTGTTGCAGAGGATTTCAGAAGAGCTTTGCTAGGTCATACCAAATTTCTTCTAAGTCATTGTTTTGTCTCTGGCTATGGCCAAAAGAGACACTTCAAGGCAAATGTAAGGAAACGTGTATTAAATATTAACATATTAATTTTACACAAGTTATGTAAGTCTTTCCAAACAACAAATACTAAGAGGAGAACCAATAGTGTTCCTTACATTTCACATTTAGACTTAAACTCTGGTTCATTACATAAACTGGAAAGCAGTTTCAGGTTCTTATAATACACAACATGAGTTTCTGACCAATATTTCTGCTCATAATTAAACTGTGCTTTTTGATTTTTTTTCTTTTACTTCTGTTACCTTAAGACAAAGCAAAACCAGCAGAACGACACACTCTGATGCCATCTGAGCTGCTCAGTGCTAGAACTGAAAATCACGTTTAAGAAAAACACGAGGAATTTTGTCACAACTCTCCAGCCCTGTTACAATCATAAATCACACTGCAGTCATTGTGTCCAAGCACATCAAGATAATCAAACTGCATGAATAGTTGTTTCGAGCTAAATGGTGTTTTAAAACACAGCCACAGTCTGCTGTAACACATGGATTAGCAAGGAGAGCAACGTGGCTAAGATGAAACATGTTAAAGGTGTCTTCACCTGTCTGCATTGTCGTGGGAGTTTATGTGATACTCCAGCAGGATTTCCTAACATAAAGAAACTGTTTATGTCAAACAAAGTGGGATTTTTTTTTTAAGCTGGGTAGAGAGTCATGTCTTGACTTGTCTGAAGCGTACCACACCTGACTGCTAGCAGGTAGGCAAAGAATGGTTTTGCATCTCGCAGTCTCTATGAAACGCGTTTGTAGTTCACTGGGATATATTTAGCCTGTAAGCACAACACGCAGCTGCTGAGGTACAGTAAGAACACAAAAGGATTTTAAAAAGCAAGTTGCAGCTCCCTCGGTTTATTGATAATCCTTGCTTTTTTCCCCCTGGTCCTTGCCCTGTCCCCCAGGCACTCGGCAACCAGCACTCAGAGCACACAGCCAGCGCGCTTCCTCAGCGCTGATCTCATTTCCTCCCCACAAGCCAGAAAGAATCAGACAGCAGAGGCCAGTGAGGTGATGGACACCAGAACACAGATCTCAAGGTTGCCCTCTGCTCTGAGTGCCGGATGTGCCAGAAAATCAATCTGAAATTTGCTTTATCACCTGTAGCAGGTACGCTATTTCAGTCACAAGCAGCGAGAAGTTTATACTACTGCTAACCTCTGAGAATACACTATTATTCAAACATACCACCCTGAAGCTGTGGGAAGCAAGAAAAATAAACTCTCAAACCTCTTGCCAACTTGGCACAAAAACAAAATTTCCTTCCTGAACCCAAAAAAGGGAAAAGTCTGACTCCCTTCCTTACTACAACATTAGAGGAGGGCAAGCATAACAATCATCACAAGCTAAATGGTTTTGAACAATCTCAGCCAGTTAAAAAAAGGAGGCAAGAGCAGAATGGGAAGGGAGCCTGCTGAGAGCTGCTGTGGCAGACAGCCCTCTTCACGCCGTGCCAGTACCCAGCTGGGGCTATCTGCTGAACTGAGTGATGAAAGCAGACCTAGGCTCAATTAGTTTTTCTTGTGCCAGATGTTGTTTTGTTGCTTGCTTGTTTTTTTTCAAAACTAGAGCAGCTATCCCATTCGCTTTATTGCCTTGCAGCTGTGCTAAGCTCAACTGCAGGAGCAGCAGAGGTGAAGCAAAAGTGGCTGCTTCTGCCAGGGTTACGTGCAGAGCTATGTTGGTGCCACGGACAAGGCAGGTATTTCAGTTCATCAAATGAATTTGCTCCGGAAAAAAAGTACCATATAGGATCTGTCCCATATTCAGCCTCACCTACTGGTTGGCAACCCAATGGCGAAGGGTTGGGGCTCAGTGACCTTTAAAGTCCCTTCCAAACTAAGGCATTCTGTGATTCTATGACTAGCAGGGGAGAAGGCCCTTCAGACCAGTCTCAGATTTAAACCTCCTGCTTAGAGAGGCAAAGAGAAGAGCTGAAGGAGAAATACGGTAACCAGCGCCACTCTCGCAGTTTCTCTCGCTGAACAGAGTCACAGAGATAAACACGTTGGCATCTTCAGTGCGTTACTTCAATCCCAAAGTTCTGGGGTAAAAAGACGTAGAAAGAAACAATAAAGAAAATGCTTACGAATTGCACATTAAAATGCTGTTTAGAAAAAGGCATCTGATGCCCCTGCAGGAAATAAGTTTACACAAGTGCAAGACACAGTAGGCACACAACTCCCTTCTGAAGGCAACATTCAAATACATGAAAGAAAAACCTATTCTCAATATTTCATCATGATACAAGATGTAGCTCAAAGCAATGCTTCAGATTTCCCCAGTTCTGCAGGACAATCTTGCCCTGGAGCAAACTACATCATCCATCCATAGCCACACCTTCCTTTTTTCCTTCTTCAAAAACAACGCACCACCGCAGGGAAGGCAAAGCTGCCTGCACTTCTACACTGCACGCACCACTTTTATCTGTATTCTGCTGAGTAGGGGAAAACAATTAGATCTTTCTAAATAATGACCAATTCATTGATCACCGAAGCCATCAAGTGTTAAAGAAAACTACATTCTGACTATGCAGTAGTTTCATATGATTATGACAGGTGGCAACAATTTAATTTAAAATTGTGTAAGAGAGGGCAAAAGTGCTTTTCTTTTTTTTTTTTTAGGTAGCAACAATTTAATTTACAATCATAAAATAGAGCAAAAACATATTTTCCCCTTTAGTTTTTGTTTAGATTTTAAACAGATCAGCTCCACTTCACATGCACCTGCCATTTACAGACAGTAATTCCCACACCCAAAGGGACAGGAATCTAATTACCTGTACTTCCAAGTTATTAAATTATGTTCAATTTTTCTCATAGGTAAGCTTGAAAAGAGCGTATGCATGTGCAGACTGGGAGAGGAAAAAGAATATCAATCGAGCAATGCTTTTAAAAAGATACACCTGAGCAGCAACTTCAGTGCATGCATGTATTTCAAAATGTAGTAAGCTGATCCTCACTTCACTTAAAAATTGAAATTTCATCCACTCTGCCAAGTAGTTTCTTCTTGTGGTCCTGGAGTTTCAATAGATCAGGAAAAGCTTTAGAAACCAGTTTAACAGGACTTAAAAAAATATATAATAATGTTAAGTGTATCTTGTTGAAGTGTGGATAAGGAAAAACACCAGCATACACAGAAAATAAAAATTCTCAGGCAAGTGTTTTTAATAAGTGTTCTCTGTATTTTTTTTTCCTACAAGTGGGAAGGTCAGGAAGGAAGAAAACTGATCTATGATCTGCAGCAGCCTACATTTCTAACTTAAGAACAGAACATTCGTAAGAAAGCAGAGAAGAAACACCTACCACTGAATAGGATATTTATTTCAAAGTCTTGTCACAATTTTATTAAAAAAATCATTAATTATTAATTAAAAAATAGGATTTCTATGCACTTTAAGGTGATTTTTTTCTATAGTTGAATATTTACTTTCCCCGACTACAGAAAATAATGGCTTTCTATCACACTATCCTACAGCTGACAAGTTAAGGAAAAAAAGAAAGCACCACTGAATTGCCAGTGTTTTATTCTGTAACTACTGTAGCACAGTCTGAATAGGTCACAGGGTAAGACTGGAGTATTTCAGCACTGGAGTGAGTTTCCTGACAAGATACACTGACATGACATGAAACATGAATCAGATCACTGCTCAGCTATCACACCCACTCAACACCTTCTGGTTACCAGCAGATTCTCTGTGCCCTTACTCTGCTGCAACAACCACACTACCTTTTGAGCTGGGTGCTCTTACTGAGCAGCCTCCTGCTCCTCTTCCAAGCCCAGCATTACCTGGGTTCTTCCAGCCAGTTCCACAGCAGTATTAAAGACCATGAACAATTTCTATCCCCATGACAAAGCACAGAGTTCAGGATCTCAGTCGCACACTGCACCTTTGAAGGAGGTAGTAAGTTTTCTTTTCAGGTACATGATTTGTTGTTTTGTTGTTTTCTTTCCTTACGAATCTGATAATTTGCATTCTCGTACAGACACATGTTTTTGCTGTGTAATTCAGCTCATAATGGATATCATGTACTTTGTTTCAAGATGCTGAGTTCTGCATTTTTTAAGGGCAGCAACAATTTGCTTGTGGCTAGAAGTATGACTCTTTAAGTAAAAGAGTGACACACCTAAGGCTAGATTGAAAAAAAGAGCTGTATGTAATTATCAGCTTGCTGACACAATAGGTGAAACTGTGTGTCATGCTGTATTTGAATATTTTTTTCCACTGTTTCTCTTTGGAGTGGCAAATCTACCTTCAGGACCTGATTCTATTTAGAAAAGGTATGGACACTATGACTGCAAAGCAGAATTTTAAGCAGAATCTTAGCACAGAATTAATATTGGATAAAATATTGTGCAGCTTTGTTATAAAGCTAAACGTATGTGAATAACAAGACCTTACAATTGAAAATAAGAAGTTCTGAACTTCCCCTCTGTGCTCCTCCCAGTGTTTCTCTCCACTCCACCAACTTATTCCAGAGAAGGCAAAGCCACGTTGTTGGTATGTATTACACCATCGTTAGAAAAAAAGAGAAGAATTTGTTTCCAAAACAGACAGGAAGATAACAGACAGGAGCTTTTTCAGAAACACACAGTATTCATAGCTGCTTTGTGACACAAGTCAGGTAAAACAAAAATGGTGAGCTGGTACCTAACATATGGACCTACCATGGTAGGGCAGATGGAGTCAAAGAAATGTATTGCTCCAAGTATCACAAAAGGAAGAAAAATTCTGATAAATAGAAGAATAGAAAAATTTGCACTTAGGCCTTATGTTTCAAAGGAACATGGAGCAAACTTGCCAGACCTTAAAAGAAACTTGAAATTTTTCAACTAAGAGGATGAAAAATGAGAGTGTTGACCAAATCTACAAAAAGCACTAGTTTTGAACAAGACCTTACTATTGGTAGGGCCATGCTCCCCCTGAAAATCAGCTTGCAGCTACCAATGAATTATCGGAAATACATTTGTATCCCCACATACAAATATACCCCTACCAGTTTAAAGATAGCAGTAAATAACTGCACAGCTTATAACAGTCTGTTAGAACACGTGGTCAAATTCTGCTCCTCCTGTCACTACGTCTCCATCACCACCATCATCGGTCCTGATTAGATTTTAAAAAAAGCTGATTAGATTATTAGCAAAGCAAGATGTGATCACTATTGTTTCCTTGTGCAAGAACACTTTCATACATAACTTACAATGAAATCAGCTTGAGTCTTGAAAATAATTATTTCCTTAATAACCCGCTATGGCAAGTATAGCTATTTCTAGCATGCTTAACTGAAACAGGTATTTCCTAGAGTCCCAATTTCCCTTTATGATAATCAACGAGCAGCAGTGGATGGCCTCATGTTCTCACATAGCTTGGTATTACGCCTCTCCTTGAGTCTCTGGTCTGCTATGGACGAAATGCAGTAAAATACCAGAGTGCTATTTTATCAGACACTTTTTTGCTCCATCAGTTTGGTGAAAAGACATGACAGCTTAAAAAAAGAGAAGAAAGAAAAACAGCATTTGGCCTCAAGAAATGTGACAGCAGATGCTTAGACAGAAAGATATTATCTAAGTTTCAAAAAATGCCAAGGGCAAGTGCCACCAGTGTCCTGTGACCCTGTGTGAGAAGGACAGCTTGGGAAAGTAGGAGCATAAGGATAAAGCATGGCAGAGACCAGCAAGGGGAAGGTGCACTAGGATAAACAAATAAAAATGGATATTGTAGGCCCTACAGACCAGCCCAGAACGTTTTCAAAACAGGTTTTAAAGAACAAGTCTCATTTTCTGTGGACACCTGCTGAGCTAAGTAAGCAATCCCATGTCCCCAGGCGAGGTAGTTTCAATGTGATCGAAACAGTTCTGTCAGCAATCTGGAAGCAAGACCTAGAAATAGGATGAGGTACCCAGGACCTAAAAAATCACTGTACAGTCTGAATTTTTTGATTTATTATGGTAATATTGAATGACTGCTGATCAAAGCTCCTCCATTAGAGACAAAAGTGTCTGAGCTGCTGCTATTAAAAAATAAAATCTATTCCTTGGATTCGTCTAGAGATGAATTTAATTCACATTATGTGGGATACACCAGAAACTTTTTATGCATGAAGACATTTTCCCTATCATTGGTGGCCAGTATCTTATTTTAAACACCTTAAAGATAGAGAATTAGCTCTGTGATTATTAGCCACCGGAAGATACAGCATTACATTACTACTTCCTCCTTAAATCTGAGCAGATTTCAAAAATTAACTGGAAGTAGTTCAGTTTATCACTGTGGCAACTTACCTTGAAATCTGGTTAATAAATGGTATCAGTTCTGAGGGATCATAAGCACGAGCAAAGGCCCAGGACAGATAGCATGCTGCATCTCTCACATTGGAACCCACACTGCATGACCCCCTCTTCTCATCATACGTCAGAGCTTTCAAAATGACAGGAACAACTGTGAAACACAAAAGTACACAAAAGCAACAATTAGGATCACAGACTGAACCAGAAGAAAGGTTTAAGGGCATTAAATGGTCAATAAAGAAAAGACAGAGTGAATCGTGTTCTGAAAGAAAAATAAGCATGGCTCTTAATACATGTTACTATTCACATTGATTAGAAAGAATTCTTATTTCAACATTTTTTTCCTTGCAACTAGTATTTTATTTGTTATGCCATTCACATAAAATTCAATGAGGATTAAGGCAAGGGAGTTACATAAGAAAAAGCACTGTAGAATATTATTAAAGATTTACAAATTCCATCAGAGAACTACTGTTATAACAAAAACTTTAAGTGCTTCAGTCTTGAAATGCTGCTAAAGATGTCAGCATTGCAAACTGCACAGAGCACTAAACTGCAGTGTAACCTGGAAATACAAACAGGGGGCTTTGCTCACATTTCTGCTTACGTATCTAAAACTGTGAAGCCTACATGCCTCTCAGCAGTAAAGAATGACTTAACGTAAAGCCAGCAGCCTTTGATGAAGGAAAACTGAGCACCAAAAATAAAGTTTGCAAGTACTCTTTCCTATCAGTCGTGTTAATCATATCACGTTCACCAACACATGTCCACATGTTTTCATTAGACTGTAAGGAAATAAGCTGGAGAGAATTATGCATCTTAAACAACAATTTAGAATCATACACTGCACTTCAAAATGTCCTTAAGAAGCATTTAGAATAATCCTAATCCCCATATATACACATGCCATCTCATAAGGCCCTGGTAGAAAGAGATTCGAGAGCAAACTGCCTTCTATTTGTCATTCAGGCTTCCTTGGGGTGGTGGGCACAGAGCAGGACTCTGTAACTCATGGCAAAATTTAACAGAAACTAAACTAAACCCCAGACTGTTAAGTTATGCTAGTTGAATGCAACAGCTTTTAAAAAGGAATGTGTTCAACGGTGTTTTCTGATTTAATGGGTAACCTGAATGACTTCAGAATGAGCATGATTTTGCCAAAAAAGACCTAAAAGCCACATCAACATAACATCTTTGTGACACATTTTGCTTTCCTTAAACCTTAAGTGGGGAAATAGAAAAAACAGAATGGCCAAACAGAAGTGCAGGCAAATGAAAATCCCCCATCATAAAGGCACAGGTGCTGCTATTTTAAGCAACAAAAATAAGGTTGGAAAAACAAATAGAATGAAATGCCTACTTCCATGCTTATGTATCCATGAAAGCTGTAAGTCAACGTGAAAGTCAATGAAAGCTGCTTCTACAGATAGGAGAGCTTCCAAAAACTTCAAGTGTTCCCTTATACAGTCCTAGCAACACCCTGCCACAGCTGAACAAACATCTCATGTAAGCAAGGCTCCTTCCTATCTGCAAATCCAGAAATACAATTTGAATACATCCCTCTCTAGACGGCACATCTTTACTAAGAGAATAATGCCAGTAAAAGCAAACAAACAAACCAACAGCCTTTAGGGGAAAAAAAAATAATTTCTCTCATAATTTCTTTCTTGTATCAGATTTATCAAAGGCATCTTTTTTCCCCAGAAAACGCCTGTCTCAAAGTAATGCCATTGAATTAGGACTGAATTTCATTAGCAAACTGTGCCTGGACATACATGAGTAGATACAATCACTAAATAATTAAATGTCAATGTGCAGTACATCACTGTACGACTGCTATCTTAATCAAAGAAGATGCATCATAAATGGAGTAGGAAAATGTTAAAATATTTAAATTCATTTTGACCTAATAAGAGAAAATAAAGCAGTAACCGGGGGG